>PPOH02000224.1:0-30536 GCA_003708465.2 Kazachstania kunashirensis
TGAGGTTAATTCTGCCAATTCCAAAATGTTCAATGAGCTTGAAGAATTGGAAGCTGTATTGAATAATTGAACGTTTAGGTCTGAGTAAAGACCAGTTGATGTTAAGTTCTTTCTTGGATAACAGATTGAAGTTTTAGATGATGATTTCTCACTGTAATTTGTTGGGATGTTACTGATACACACTCCCATATAACCTGACCTAATTTTAACTTTTTCTAAACCTTTTGTTGTTGTAGATTCACTGAAGCTTGCTTGGATAGATTCATAAAATGGTGAACTCTTGTTGAGCTGATAACGTACCAAAAAGGTAGAGTTGTTAGAAGTATTATAGCAACCAAGCAATAGGAAAATAGTTAAAAAAATAGTAATAAAGTTGAAAATAAGAGCGATGCCTCTTGGAATACGCTTTGTAATTGCCCAAATAGCGATCATTTTGTAAGTGAATATTCTTGTTTATATTAGTATAATTTATTATTTACATTGTAAGGAGAATACAAACCAGAATACATTCTTCCATGATTACATTTTGATGTAGTTATATACATGATTTTTTTTATACCATATTTGTAAGTGTCACATTTAGCACAACTTTGAAACGGTGATGAAATGCAACAAGAGTAACACAAAACTGAAGTATGACGAAAAGAAGAAAAAAATAAGATGCATATACAGATCTAATAAAGTTGATATGACTTCATACGGAATATATATAAAAATATACTTTTAATAAAGATATATAGGATAAGAATAATAAGTAGTTATATATTTGTTTCAGATTTTTTTTTTTTTGTTTTATTTCAATACAAAAAAATATGATAGATAAGTGAAGAAATAGAAACAATTAATCAATCTAAGGAAGAAGCACCTGTAATAATATCGACCAATTCGTTGGTAATAACGGCTTGTCTTGTTCTGTTGTATAAGATAGAGTATCTATTAATCATATCACCTGCATTCTTTGAAGCATTATCCATTGCAGTTCTTCTTGCACTAATTTCTGCTGCATGACCTTGAGCCATTCCTGATAAGACTTGACTAGTTAAACTGTATTCGAATAAATCTGTTGATAATTTTCCTTCTGGGTCGATTTCGAAAGTGTTATAACCAGGAGATGTTTCGATAGTTTCTGGATTATAAATTGGTTTAATTGATGGTTCGAATGATAAAGAACTAATTGGATCATTGAAAAAAATTAAAATTTTTGAATATTCTTTTGGATTCAATTCTTTTAATATTTTTGATGTAATTAATGAAGATTCTAAGAATGATGGAGCATCTTTACCGATACCATTAAAAGCTAGTTTAATATTATTTGGATTACTTCTTAATAATTGCATTTTAATTTTATCACCAATTGTGACTAAATCTGCATTATTTGTTTCTAAATGTTTTCTAACGACTTTAGCTAAATGAGAATGGATAGAACCACATAGACCTTTATCAGATGTTATTGCAATAACTAATTCTTTTGGTTTTTCAGCAGAAGTTTCAACTTCATTTGTCTTTGCAATTTCAAAAAATTTATTATCAGCTTTATCAATCATTTTGGCACAAGCACTAGCTTTTTGAGCCTTTGATAATCTTGTTGAAGCAACAATTTTCATTGTTTTCGTAATCTTTTCGATATTTTTAATTGATTTCAAACGTAATTCAACTTCTTTCAAAGTAGCATAGTTTCTGGCACCAATTTGGGTACGCACAGAACCTACAACAGATCTTGTGAACATGATGAACGATACTAGCTTGAAAGGTGAAAATTTGAAGAGAAACACACGCCAAATATCACTAGAGAGCAGAGTTAACGATTCCTTGTAAAAATAAGTTAAAATATACAATATATCTTCAATAAATAGTTTAAAATTTACATTCAATCCCTTCCAAGTTCCATTTTAAATTCCTTACGAAGACAATACGCGCAGTGAAATACACAGCTCCCATTGGCCAATACACCAAGACATGGAATCTATTTACCATAGACAGATGTAGACATAGATAATACAGACAGATACAGATATAGACGTTGGATAATGTATGACTATAATAAGTTGTATGGACAGCAATAGAGCACAGCGATCTAGATGTAATATATGAGCGAGTGCGGAACTTAAGATGTCCATGAGCTTACTCTGCCAGATTAAAGAGGCCCGTCTGCCAGTGGTGAAGCATAGACAGCCAAATTGTACTGGTGATAAAATTGTATATTGCTGACCTCTGTTTGGGAAAGAAGAAGTAGTAAACAACTTGCCAAAAACTCTTGTATGCTGTTAGCGTCTCTTATATACTTCCTCTGCGCGGGCTTCCCACACCAGGATTTTTGTTAGGGCTTCTGATGAATGAATGGTGAGTAGTTGTGTGGGAACTTGATGAAGCTCTCCTTGTGTGGTCTGGTATGTGGTACTGCTGTGCATCCAGGTTCTTGTTACGAGCTTCAAGCAGTGGTATTGCTTTGGGGTTGTGCCAGGCTTTGCCCAACTTATCACTGTGTACGGCTACATAAATTTGTTTTATATAAGCAGGTCAGACCAACTTGACAGATCTGTTCTTAGTGTCAGTTTACAGAGATGTGGTATCTGTGTATGTATGAATTGGAGGCTCAGTAAGGGATCCCATTTCTGGTGTGTGCTGGGGAACTGTGTTGTTTTTATTTGGGGGGAGGAGAGGGAGAAATAGAAGATTTTAATTTGCATTATTAGGTCGCTACGATTACCTGGTGTAATTGAAATAAGCTGTTTCTTCTTCTTTTAATCTCGATGTTACACGGGTTCTTAGTGGACCGTTGAAGGGGATTCTGACAATATCACACCCACACCCTTAGTTTGTTTCTGCCGATTGAAGAAGCAGTATGTACTGGACAATGGCAGAAATTTGATAGTATTATTAGTGTCTTTAATAATATTTTTATTTTATGATTAGTCGATGTCATCGGTGGTTGTGTCTCTTTCGAATAGAAAAATGGCTATACCATTGTGTATTTCGGTTTGTTATTCAGCTAGCACAAAATACTTTCTTTATAGATTCGTATTATAATATGTTGTTAACATGGTCTACCGCAGCGATATCAACTGACTTTTCATCTAGTATACTTCAGAGCTTATACATTATCAAACAAGTCTGGTACATTCCAAGATAACAAGATATGTGCTTCTCTTTTCAGCGTGTATTTCTCTGAGCCATTATTGCAATCATGAGTAAAACACATTCACTGACAGAATCACAATTTATTCAAATTCATACATAGATCAATCGATGGAGACGTTCACAATTCTCATGCCCGTTAAATCGAGCATGCTGTGTGCGTCAATACAGTACCTTTCACATTGCAAATATCCACCCCACTGTTACTCTTCCTGCTTCTCAATTGCATGTGTTAATCCTACGGTTGGTCAGTATGTTCCATTCGATCGAATCAATTTTTGGAACTCATTCTTCTTCACTACCATCTGCCCTCTTTTGTCATCTTAGAGAGTGCAGGTCCCCCCTTTCAGGTATTCCCCCTTGCGGTTACTTTTCGAGGTTCCACAGGGCGATCCTATTTAGTTAGTTTATATAATGAAATGACAATTAAAGTTAAGTTTTTTGTATATTGTCGATCTTGCATTGTTATGTAATCCTTATTCTTGTATCTGAAAGTAGATAAAATCGTGTTCCATATATATATATATATATATTGGCAATAATGACAGCTGAGGAATCACAAAAGACAGAAACACCGATTATCTTCGCACCAAAAACTTATCAGTATGATAAAGATACATTGAATAAAGGTGAACTATTATCTGATCCAATCGATCAATTCACTAAATGGTTCAATGAAGCAAAAGATGATCCAAGGGAAACATTACCTGAATCTATAACTTTTGCCTCTGCAGAACTGCCTTCTGGTAGAGTTACAACAAGAATTCTTCTTTTCAAGGAATTGGACCATAGAGGTTTTACTATTTATTCTAATTGGAGCACATCTGGGAAAGCTCACGATATCAAGACCAATCCACATGCTGGTATAAACTTCTTCTGGAAGGATATGCAACGTCAAGTCCGTGTAGAAGGTTTCGTTGAATTTGTCAATAGAGAAACGTCACAACGTTATTTCAATACAAGACCCAGGGGCTCAAAAATTGGTGCTTGGTCCTCTAAACAGTCTCAAGTTTTAAAAAATAGAGAAGAATTAGACAGACTGGTTGAGGAGAATACCAAGAGATTCGAAAACGTTAAAGATGAAGATATCCCGTGTCCAGATTACTGGGGTGGTTTGAGAATCGTCCCATTAAACATAGAATTCTGGCAAGGTAGAACAAGTCGTTTACATGACAGATTTGTTTACAGAAGAAAAACAGAAAACGATTCTTGGGAAATAGTAAGATTGGCTCCATGATTCCCAATATTATATAACATATCTACATAACAAACTCTTTACATAATCGTTACTATTTCTACAACCCAGCGATAGATATCAATCCCTTTCTAAGACTCTTCGAGCTGCTCTTTGCTTTTTCCTTTTTTTTTTTATTAACTAAGCGAAAAATTTTCCAAAAAGGTATAAAAATTTCAACTCATCTCATCGATTGTTTAAACTAATCCTTTGAAGTTTTCCTTAAATCATTATATAGTTGAAATCCATACACAAACATCAGTATTTATCTTATCATGAGTAATACTAGTAAGACTACTAAAGCTGAGTCTGCTACCGAAAAGGACGCTTTGACTCAATCTGATCAACATTACTTCACTTCATATGACCATTATGGTATCCATGAAGAAATGTTACAAGATACTGTTCGTACTTTATCCTATAGAAATGCTATTGTTCAAAACAAGGATCTTTTCAAGGATAAGATCGTCCTAGATGTCGGTTGTGGTACTGGTATTTTATCTATGTTTGCAGCAAAAAATGGTGCTAAACATGTTATTGGTGTTGATATGTCTAGTATTATTGAAATGGCTAGAAAAATTGTTGATATCAATGGTTTCTCCGATAAAATCACTTTATTACGTGGTAAATTAGAAGATGTTGAATTACCATTTCCAAAAGTTGATATCATTGTTTCAGAATGGATGGGTTATTTCTTATTATACGAATCTATGTTGGATACTGTCCTTTATGCTCGTGATCATTACTTAGCCCCAGGTGGTTTAATCTTCCCAGATAAATGTTCTATCCATTTAGCAGGTATAGAAGATTCAGCATACAAACATCAAAAACTGGAATACTGGCAAGACGTTTACGGTTTCGATTATACACCATTTATTCCAATTGTTATGAATGAACCAATTGTTGATACCGTCGAAAGTAGTATAATAAATACTACTAGATCTAAATTGATAGAATTTGATTTGAACACTGTTAAATTAGAGGATTTATCGTTCAAAGTTCCATTCAAAGTTGAAGCTAAAAGAGAAGACTATATTAATGGTGTTATTTGTTGGTTCGATACTGTTTTCCCAGCTCCAAAGGGCGAAAAACCTATTGAATTCTCCACTGGTCCATATGCTGCATACACTCACTGGAAACAAACTGTATTCTATCTCAATGACGATCTAGAATGTGAAAAGGGAGATATTTTGAAAGGTGAATTAACCTGTTGTCCAAACAGTAGAAATAATAGAGATTTAGATGTTACAATTAGCTATGAATTTAAAGCTGGTGGCGTTGATGGTAAGGAAAGATCTAAAAAGAACGAAAATACTTACTTAATGCATTGAATTCAGGGTTAGAATCTCAA
This sequence comes from Kazachstania kunashirensis, assembly GCA_003708465.2. Taxonomy (NCBI): domain Eukaryota; kingdom Fungi; phylum Ascomycota; class Saccharomycetes; order Saccharomycetales; family Saccharomycetaceae; genus Kazachstania; species Kazachstania kunashirensis. The sequence goes on from PPOH02000224.1 coordinate 5,721, forward strand.
TTTTTTGTTTTGTAAAATAGTATTAAAATGCAAAATCCTGTTTCATATTGATTACTTCCATCCCATAAACTATGTCTATTAATATAATTGATATATAACGATGTATAATAAAAATATTAAATACTTGATGAGTATTAAGCGATATAAAAGAACGTTGATTTTATCGTATTGCACCAAAGTATTATGCATAAATAATGATATCCTAACAAGACACCAGATTGTGTTATTCAATAACGCAAAGTTAAAACTGTTACTGAAGAAAGTGAATGGAAAAGATGAATCAATACCTATGGGAAAAAAATTTGAAACACCTATTTCGTGACACTATCCAATAGTAATGAAAGCCCGAATACTCATCCAGTAGATAATATTAATGCTTTGTTATCATTTTATTTACAGTTTTTCAGTGCATGGTATTTATGTAACTGTCGAATAAAATGAAAAATAATATTAACTTGATTTGTTTATACATCAGCACGACCTAGTACTTCCCATTCGTGAATTGGACCTTCGCATTTTACTACTTTGAAAGTTCCTGGAAGATTCCAACCTACTGATGATTGTCTATCAAATTTCCATTCAACTTGTACATCTGGATTAGTTTCACGTGTTTCTTCTTTTTGTAAAAGTCTTAAATCTAATGCGTCTTCGATTCGTTGTTCAATCATGTGAATATAAGCTTGGCTTACGGGGTTAACGTCAGAATACAACAGTGAGGCATGTGGTTTAAATTTAGATAGTTCATCTTTGCTTTTTGAACTGTACATTTCAGACATTATCCTTTCTAAACCGAGTAAATATCTATTATCTTTACAATTCAACGTAACTTTTTTGAAGAATGGCTTACCAATTGAACATGAATCAAAGGAGACTAATGGGGAACCGCGTGGATCTCTCAACTGATATTCGATTGATCTGATAGCAGCTACACATGAGGTTAAAATTTTATTTACATCATCTGGTTTCTCGCAAATTAGATGTGTTGTAATTGTTATATGGGGTTCAAATATTACGGATGTTGGAAAAAGTGTCTGTAAAGAAGATATCAGTTGTCTTAATAGTTCATAATTGGAAGATCCCGGTTGAGGACAAAACCATAATGCGATTGTCATTTTGTCAGATAAGATTAATTAGAAATTCCAGAAAAAATCTGTTATATTAGTCCAGTATAAAGTTGATTTAGTAATTTCTATTATATGTGATCACAATACTAACTGATTTTATCTGTTTCCAACAAGTCATATAGGTAAAATCAAAATATGTATTAAGCCAAATCTTCACTTCAGGTCCCTTTCTTTCCCTTTTCCTTTCTCAGCCATAACAACGCGGTTTCCACACCGTGAACAAAGCAGATTATGCTATCAGCCACACACATTGAATGAGAGTTTACCAGAGTAACATAACTTGAATCTGCAAGTTTCATTAGTTGTAGGTGATATGATATTGTCCTAATTTGAGTTTTATTAGCGAGTTCTGTCAGATTAGAATATGTGTGTTAGCCCGCTGATATGTTATAAAAATGATATTTCTATGTAGTTTCATTTAAGATTAAAGATTTGTATATTTGTTATGTAGTAAAGTTCCCTAAACCCATAAGATGGCAACAATTTAGTGCTATTTTTTTTTTTCAAATGTATGTTACATTTTCATGATCGATTTATTTTTTTACATTTAGTTTCATATAAAAGAATCACTAAAAGATAATTCTAGTAAACAAAAATTTCAAAAGCCACAGATGAAAAAAAAATCAGTCAAAACAAATATGATATTAATTTTCTCACACAATTTATCAAACAGGTTAACCATTGTATTACATCAAGTTGCAACAAGATATTAGCAACATATGTCGAACAGCTGAAATTGTTGCTTATAACATTTCCGCGATAGTTTAATGGTTAGAATTGGCGCTTGTCGCGTGCTAGATCGGGGTTCAATTCCCCGTCGCGGAGTATTTTTTTGGCAATTTACAGACTTGTAGTAGTTGTCTTACCTTTTTATTCGTAATCAACATGATAACATAATACTATATCACCACTGTTGTTTTTTCATCAAGGCTAGTTTTCATTACTGACTATATCATGTTTCACTGACAAAAAAAAAAATCTCGAGGTAAGTTTGCCAAATTTCCAATTACTCCATGGGATTTAATTAAGGACAGAGGCATTTACTCTGCTTAATAATTGGTTTCTTTGCTAGCTTCATCTGATATATGCAAGGTGATTACATGTATACCGTTTTAATTGACGCATCCCATGAGTCTGTTCATCTGCAACAAGAATTACATTTCTTTATGCTTTCGTTTCTGTTATCACTGGTACAATTTTAGGATTATTCATTATTAAATTCAAAAAAACTAAACCATTGAGCATTTCGGTTGTTGTTACTGGATGGTTGCATTTGGTCTCTCAATTAAATTATAGAAATGATGCTGGTTCCCATAGTGGTATTATCGGTTCATTATGGGGAAGTGCAACAATTATGAGAAATTGGGATCAAATAGCTTGGAGAGAGTATTGTATATTAATGTCGAATAGCTCAAAATATAGTTATCCATCGTGACCATTCATTTATTTTACTATTATTGTAATTGCAATTGAATCTTCATTCTTTTGTTATTCTTCAGCCGCTAGGCATTAACTCAGAACGATTATCTCCGACAGAAATGCATTTTTTACTTGAAACTGTAAACCTCTCTGGATTAAACTATAAGCCATTATGGTTGCATAACAGAGACATTATGTAGTGTAAAAATTCATATTTCGGATTCTGATAAACGTAGAAGACTGTCAGGGACATATCACAATTATCGGTGACCCTTGCAAAGCGTAGATAATCGCAATGGAGGCAGTTCCTAAATAATGCCATGTTTACTTCCTAATCTAACATCGTGTTGTTTCCGGATGAGCTTCGAGATGCACTTGAAGATTCCAAAGTCCTGCAAAAGATAGCTTCCAGGTTTTATTCTTTTAAAAAAAAAATGTCGAAAATGAAAATATCAACACACATACCCAGTATTCGAACTTCCTAATTTTATTAAAGGCCATTCATTCCTTTACTTCGATGTGTCAAGAATTGTTGTGCTGCCATATAAAATGAACATATATATAAACTAAACCCACACACCGCGATATAAAACAAAAGGTGAAAATTTTACATTTTGAATATTTAGCTCATCACCATTTGAGATGAGATGAGCTATCATAAATAAAATTATAAATTTATAGAGCAAATATTCTTTTCTTGTTGTATTGATATATAACAGTGTGGAATCGACATATAGAACATCAAGCAACCATGGCTAGAAAAGGTAGAGCTGCTATTTTGCCAAATAATATCATTCTTTTACAAAATTTAGTTAAAAGAGATCCAGAGTCATATAAAGAAGAATTTTTACAACAATATTCTCATTATGAATCCTTAAGAGATATTTTTATGATTAACGGTATGGCACAAAGTGTATCTGATTCATCTAAAGGTGGTGATAAGCTTGCAAATACTGTTGATACCAATAGTGTTGCCATTAACGGTAATGCGTCTGTTGCTGAACTTATTGAATTAGTTGGTTTTATTTCTCAAGTTTGTTATTGTTTCCCAGAAAAGACTGCAAATTTTACAAATGAATTAAGACAACTGTTATTAGATCATCATAAAACTTTACCATTTGAATTAAAGGAAAAAATTTTAACATCTCTAACAATGTTAAGAAATAAAGGTGTCATTACGGCAGAACAATTAATTCAAACATTATTCCCATTATTAATTGCATATTCTCTACAAGGTAATTCTTTAGGTTTAAATTCCCATGCAAAAGAATTAAGAAAATTGATTTATAATAATCTTGTAACATTATTGAAAAATTGTAATACCGGTACCAAGAATCAAAAATTAAATAAATCAACACAAGCCATTTGTTTCAATTTATTAGATCAACCTGATTCACAAGGTATCTGGGCTGCTAAATTAACCAGAGAATTATGGAGACGTGGTATTTGGGATGATTCACGTACCGTTGAAATTATGACTCAAGCTGCATTGCATCCTGATACCAAAATTGCTATTTCTGGTATTATGTTCTTCCTTGATGCTGATAGAGAACGTGAAGAAAATTTCGAAGACAAAAGTGATGATGATGACGATATTGATATTGATGCATTGAAGCATCGTTTAGAAATTAATAAGAAGACTGGTAAACGTTCTAAAAGATTAAAGAATGCTATTAGTACAGTTAGAAAGAGAAATAATAAAGGTAACGCCAACCAAAATTATTTAAATTTCAGTGCTCTTCATTTATTAAGAGATCCACAAGGTTTTACAGAAAGATTATTTAAAGAGCATTTAGGTAATGGTAAGAAAAATAATAAATTTGATATGGAACAAAAAATTTCCATTATGCAATTATTATCGCGTATGATTGGTACACATAAATTGATAGTATTGGGTATTTATACATATTTCTTAAAATATTTAACCCCAAAACAAAGAGATGTTACTAGGATTATGGCAGCTAGTGCTCAAGCTTGTCATGATTTAATTCCACCAGAGACATTACAAGTATTAGTTCGTAAGATTGCTGATGAATTTATTTCTGATGGTGTTGCTAATGAAGTTGCTGCCGCTGGTTTAAATACAATTAGAGAAATTTGCACTCGTGCACCATTAGCCATTGAAGAACCTTTATTACAAGATTTAGTTGAATATAAGACTTCTAAAGCTAAAGGTGTTAATATGGCAGCTAAATCTCTTTTAGGGTTATATAGAGAAGTTGCACCTGAAATGTTAAAGAAGAAAGATCGTGGTAAGACAGCATCTCTTGAGATGCTAGATGCTAAGAAGAAAGGTGAAAAAGTTAGTAGAAGACCACAATTTGGTGTTGAGACTACTATTCATGGTATCGAAGGTATTGAATTACTAGCTAAATGGAAAAGAGAGAATGGTAAAGATGATATTAACGAGGATGAAGATGAAGCCAATTGGGAAGTTGAAGATGAAAATCCTGATCAAGAAATTGATGGTGATTGGGTTACCATTGAAAGTGACAAAGAGTATGATGTTGATATGGAAGATAGTGATAAAGAGGAAGAAGATAAAAAGGATAAGGACAATTCAGATTCAGATTTAGATTTAAGTGATGATGAAGAAACCACAGAAAGTAAACCAATGAATGCAGAAGAAGCATTCCGTGAATTAGCATCTACACGTATTTTAACCCCAGCTGATTTTGCCAAGTTACATGAATTAAAGACTGAAGATAGTGTTACCAAACTAATGGGTGAGAATAGTTCAGCTAGAAACGAAGAACTTGTTGATGCAGATAGATTAGTCGGTCCTGTTAAATACAAGCAAACACGTGAAGAGAGAATCGCAAAGATCATGGAAGGTCGTGAAGGTCGTGAGAAGTTCGGCAGTAGAAAGGGTAAACGTGACGGCGTACACTCCACCACTAACAGAGAGAAGGAAAGAAAGAAGAATTTCGTTATGATGATCCATAAGAGATCCGTCAAGGGTAAGCAAAAGATGTCATTAAGAGACAAACAAAAAGTTTTGAGGGCACACATTTCAAAGCAAAAGAAGAAGGGTTTGTAACCAAAACTATACAAAAAACTATATAATACATACAACTATTATTTCATATTATCAAAGCTATCACAACCTTGATTATGCAATCGTCGTCTTGTATAAGCTCTTGTTTAAAGGTCACTCGGAGTGTCCGTGTTTGATTGGTGGAGCGCCATTCGGAAATTTTGGGGGTGATGGGCACATCAATAAAAACCGAGAAACGGGAAATTATATCAACAGCTGGAGATATGGAAGGGGGTTGTTGTAAAGTTTGTTGGACACAAGTCGGAGGACAGAAAACGTATAAATAGTGAGTTGAACTAGATTGTGTCGAGTTGTGAATTGAGTAGTCACTTAAAATTTAGAGCATTGAGTTTAGCGGGAAAATTGTTATTTATAGTTTAAGAGATGTTAAGAAACGCATTGAAAAATAGAGCCACATTGGTTCTGAAGAGAAATTTGTCGATACATGAATATAAGTCGGCTCAATTGCTGAGACAGTACAATGTACCTACTCCAAAGGGTGCGATTGCCTTTTCACCTGAGGAGGCTCAGAATATTGCACATGATTTGAATACAGCAACAGTTGTATTAAAAGCACAAGCGTTGACTGGTGGTCGTGGGAAAGGGCATTTCATGGAATCTGGTTTACAAGGTGGTGTTAAAGTGGTTACAAGTACTGACACTGCTGCTATTGGCGATTTGACTGAAAAAATGTTAGGACAACATTTAGTCACAAAACAAAGTGGTCCAAAGGGTAAATTTGTTTCCGGTGTTTATGTTGTTGAGAAAGTTGACGCCTTAAAAGAAAGTTACTTAACATCTCTTAAAGATAGAGCCACTGGTACACCGTTAATAATTTGCTCTAATGAAGGTGGGGTCAATATTGAAGAAACTGCAAAGACTAATCCTGATGCAATTAAGAAATTTCACATTGATACCATGAAGGGTTTATCTGATTCTGAAGCACAAGAAATTGCAAAAGCTTTAGGTTTTAGTTCAAAGCTTCAAAGTCAAACCGCTGATGCTGTTAAGAATTTATATAAAATTTTTATGGAGAGAGATGCCACTCAAATTGAAATTAATCCATTGAGTGAGGTTTCCAATGGTCGTGTAATGTGTATGGATGCTAAATTTGGTTTTGATGACAATGCAAACTTCCGTCAAGAAGAAATTTTTTCATGGAGAGATTTAACACAAGAAGATCCAGATGAAGTTATAGCTAAGAAAAATGATTTAAATTTTGTTAAATTACAAGGTAATATTGGTTGTTTAGTCAATGGTGCAGGTCTTGCTATGGCAACAATGGATGTTATCAAATTAAATGGTGGTGATCCAGCAAATTTCTTAGATTGTGGTGGTGCTGCTACTCCTCAAACAATTAAGACAGCTTTTGAATTAATTTTATCAAACAAAAAAGTTAATGCAATATTTGTTAATATTTTCGGTGGTATTGTTAGATGTGATCATGTTGCACAAGGTTTAGTTGATGCTGCAAAAGAGTTGGGTGTTAATGTTCCAATTGTTGCAAGATTACAAGGTACAAAGTTAGCTGAAGGTAAAGAAATTATTCGTAAATCTGGTGTTAAGATTCATTCATTCTCTGAATTAGATCCTGCTGCTAAGAAAGCTGTTGAATTAGCACGCGCTTAAAAAAATACTCAATTATTTGTTCTCTATCCTATCTATATTTTTATATTAAAAGTTTTATGTATTGAAAATGAAAATAAACTATTCAATAAAATTAAATTTACAGAGAATTATATATGATACTTTTAATTTATTTTGAAAAAATGGGTTATGTTAATGCTAATGATGGAATGTAGTTACAAAATGGTCGCAGTTATTTTAAAATTCAACTTAATGAGTTTGTAAATTTGATGCGGTTGCAGTAGAATCTGTTATTTTTTTTTTACCTTTATTTGTATCTTGCGATGTTACTAGATATTTTAATACTTGTTTTTTAGTATCACCATTTTCTAATCTATAATTAACAATTCTTGATATTTGATAACCAGCTGTACCAGCTAAGAAAATATTAACAGAAGCTAATAGATAGTTTTTTGGTGTAATAACAAATGACCAACGAGCCCAGACCAAACCTGTTGCTAATAATGATAAAGTTTGTGTTGCAGAAATTTTATTTGGAGGCCTTTGCATATCTGAAATACCTGCTATAACTAGACCCCATTTCAAAGTTGGAGCCCAAAAATGTACAGTTTTTGGTCCAGTTTGACTGTTCCAGAACCTCCTAAAAGCCATATTAACTGCAGACATATTGTATTATTTCTTGTGAATTGAAAAACGAGTAATAAATTTTTTTTATTTTATAAAATATGTAAATATGGTAACTTAGACTGTTTCAATATATATTAACTGAACAGAACAAAAACAGAACAAGGAACAAATAACTGTCAAAAATTATTCAAGGGATCAACAAAAGGGACCCTCTTCCAAGTTTATATATCAATTTATTCTATGGTGGAAAGAACCATCGTTTTGTGAATTCAATTTAATTTAATATAATTTAATTTTCGCGGGGGGGGGGGCCGGTCGGTCACGTTTTTTCAGCCGCGTCGGTGCCGTTCGAATTTATTTTTAAGTCCGACGCATGACATGGGGTGTGGGTGTACACACGTCATATGTATCATGTGACTTTGATGTGTCATGTGACCTTACGTACATAGTGATTATATTTGACGATCTCTCTTTTTTTGGTTGTGGAAAGCCCTGATGATTTTTCAGTTTGGGCCCAGGTTGCTAGGAATGAAAGTATATAGATACTATTGGTTCTGAGCCAAATTGTTTTCATTATTGTAACTATATAGTTGTAACAGATAGGCAGTTCATTTTTATATTGGGGGATCTATCTCTGGTTTTTTTTTTAGATGTCTCCTTACATTAAACTGATTAAAGGCGCAACAAAGATTAAAATAGCACCACCAAAGGAAAAATATACTGTTCCATTATTAAATGCAATCGATAACGAAACAGATTTTATCGATATTATTAACGAATTGAGTGATCGTATCAATAGTAATAAACAACAATGGTCAATTATTTTCAAATCTTTAATTGTAATTCATATGATAATTCAAGAAAATCCAATATTATCATTGAATTATCTCAATGAAAATACAAAATTTTTCAATAATCTTCATAGTAATATTTTTAATAAAAAAAATAAATGGGCTGTAAGTGATTTGAATGCATTAAAAAAATACTCGGATTATTTGGAGTTTAGATCAAATGAATGGGATATTATTAGAAATTTTAATAGCAATAGCAATAGTAACGATTTATTGGAATATGTTCAATCGTTAGAAAGACAAGTTTTAAAATTATTGAAAAATAAGTATTCGCAATTGGATTTAAATACTGATCTTTTTTCATTCACTTTTAAATTATTGGTTAAAGATTTATTATTATTGTATAATAAATTAAATGAAGGTGTCATTAAATTATTAGAAAGTTTCTTTGATTTAAGTTATAAAGATGCAGAAATTACATTAGCTTTATACAAAAGATTTGTTGACGTTACAGAAGCCGTTGTAAACTATTTAAGAGTAGCAAAAGCTATTGGTTTAAATATTCCTGTTATTAAACATATTACAACAAGATTAATTAGATCATTAGAAGATCATTTAAATAATAAATCCAATTACAATGAGTTAATACCGCAAAAAATAAATAAAGATCACGAAGAAACGAATCAAAGAAGAGTTTCTGAAATCGCACAAAAGAAAAAATTAGATGAAGTCCAAGATGAGAGAAGACAATTGCAACAACAAATACATAATCAACAATTATTAATGTCACCAGCAACATTAAATAGTACCAATCCCTTTTCACCACAAGTCGATTCATTTTCATTTGAACCAACAGCAAATACATTTCAATCAAATACAACAGGTAATCCGTTCATGATGCAACAACCTGTACAAGCTGCATATACCAATGGTGGATTATTGAATACATCATCACCAACAGGTTATAATACATACAATGAAATGCCTGTTCCGCAACAACAACAACAATCTTTGGCACCAGCAAGGACAACAAGCATGATGATAAATAATCCATTTGGTGCAGATGTATCTGCCAATATGGGCATGGGTATGGGAATGATGACAGATACCACAACAGGAATTACATATATGCCTGTACCTGTACAAATTGCAGCTATCAATCCATTTCAAACGGAACAAACGGGAAACACTGCTCAGAGTAATAATTTTAAAAGGCAATCTGACAGTCTCGTAGATTTGTAAGCTTTATTCCAGAATATATATAAATTTAGAGTATTACAATACATACCCATAATAGTATGCTATAATTTTAACCATCGCAACGTATACAATGATAATACTATCGCGATTTCCAAGCGTCCGGGTAGCGAAGCACGCGATTCGCGGGTTCCACCACCCAGTCACCTAGATTCCTCTAAACCAGAAGAACATCACTTGGAACGGCACCAAAAATCAATTAATCGGAATGCAAAAAGAAAAAAAAAAGTCGTTGCCCAGAAATTTCTCTCACGCCGCCGATGTAACAGCCGACTGCGACGTTCCTGTGTTATTGCCCACGACGTCCACTGATCCACCCGCGGGGACCGCCTGCCAGCCTAACTTCCCCTGCCTACCAGCCTGCCTACCAGCCTGCCTACCAGCCCAGCTTAGACAGACCGTATTTCTCTGATTCTGCCTGTTCACGTGCCGAGCCGAAAACGCTGAGTAATTTTTTGCACCACGCAGACAAAATTCGAGTCCAGTACTATTATGGTGATTTATCACTGGGACAAATTCGCCATTTTATTGCTGTTCAATTCATTTATTTATTTCGATTTCACTCATTGCAAGATGATATTGACCGACCTGGTTTCTTCGATTGATTGACGATGGATTGTTTAATGGTTGTGCGTTCCTGCGGTTTTTTTTTTAGTATTATTTATTAACAAGCTAATATCTGATATATTTATTATCTCCACTTCCATCTCTATTTAACTTTAAACCGTAATTTCTTTGTTAGTTTCTTGATACCATTGAATTTTAATTTTGATTTTTTTTCTTCTTCTTTTACTTAGTTAATCTAACTCTCCGTATAATTTTTCTTTCAATTTTTTTATTTATTAGTACTTGTCTTTGTTTTTAATTTAAATTACTTTACTTAGTTGATAATTCTAAAAGAAGCTATTACAAACAACATTTAACGGGTTATAATAAAAGAATACAAACTATAATAATGGCTATTACAGATCCTTATTATGGTGTAGCTTTTACATCTATCGTTGCAACAGATGAAAAGCTTTTTAAACAAACTGTTCAATTTTACCATGCTTTAGGTTTCTCAACAATTAAAGATTTTGATAAGTTTACTAATGGCGAAAATTCTCTACTTTCTATCGGTACTTCTCAGGATTCTTTAAGAGAAGTTTGGTTAGAATCATTCAAGATTAGTGAAATTGACGAATTAGGTTTCAGAGTACCACAACAAGAAGCTAAGAATAAAGAACAAAGTGAAGGTGCTTTATTAAAAATTAGATTTGTTCAACAATCAAAAAATACTGAAGCTCAAACTATTTCACCAGCAAATTTAATTATTACTTATTTCTCAACAGAATTAGATCTTTTAAAATCAAAATTCCCAGAAGCAAAATTAGAAAAATTCCCAAATTCTGAATTATCTATTATTCGTTTAACAGATCCATTAGGTAATAATATCGAATTCACAAATTACGTTCATCCAGCTGATTCAAAACCAACAGATAAAAATTTCTTTCAATCTCCAACAGAAAATAATGAAGTTCCATCATCATCTATGCAAGCTAACATCGATTTATTAAAATCTTCTTTAGCTGCTGATAAAAAACCAAAAAAGAAAATCGCCGTTATGACTTCTGGTGGTGATTCTCCAGGTATGAATGCTGCTGTTCGTGCTGTTGTTCGTACAGGTATTCATTACGGTTGTGATGTTTATGGTGTTTACGAAGGTTACGAAGGTTTACTAAGAGGTGGTAACTACTTGAAAAAAATGGCTTGGGAAGATGTCAGAGGTTGGTTATCTGAAGGTGGTACTTTAATTGGTACTGCTCGTTCCATGGAATTCAAAAAACGTGAAGGTAGAAGAAAAGCTGCTGGTCATTTAATATCTGAAGGTATTGATGCTTTAGTCGTTTGTGGTGGTGATGGTTCTTTAACTGGTGCAGATTTATTTAGATCAGAATGGCCATCTTTAGTTGAAGAATTAGTTCAAGAAGGCAAATTTACTAAAGAACAAGTTGCCCCATACAAGAGTTTAACCATTGTCGGTTTAGTCGGTTCTATCGATAATGATATGTCTGGTACCGATTCTACCATTGGTGCTTACTCTGCTTTAGAAAGAATTTGTGAAATGGTTGACTATATCGATGCTACAGCTAAATCTCATTCCAGAGCTTTCGTCGTCGAAGTTATGGGTAGACATTGTGGTTGGTTAGCTTTAATGGCAGGTATTGCCACTGGTGCTGATTACATCTTTATTCCAGAAAGAGCCTCCCCAGCTGGTAAATGGCAAGATGAATTAAAAGAAGTTTGTCAAAGACACAGAAACAAAGGTAGAAGAAACAACACTATTATTGTTGCTGAAGGTGCTTTAGATGATCAATTAAACCCAATTACCGCAGACAATGTTAAAGATGTCTTAATTGACTTAGGTTTAGATACCAAGGTTACTATCTTAGGTCACGTTCAAAGAGGTGGTACCGCTGTCGCTCATGACAGATGGTTAGCTACTTTACAAGGTGTTGATGCCGTTAAAGCTGTTTTAGAAAATACTCCAGAAACTCCATCTCCACTAATTGGTATTTTAGAAAATAAGATTATCAGAATGCCATTAGTCGAATCTGTTAAATTAACCAAGCAAGTTGCTGATGCCATTGAACACAAGGATTTCGATAAAGCTATTTCTTTAAGAGATACTGAATTCATTGAATTATACGAAAATTTCTTATCTACTACTGTTAAAGATGATGGTTCTCAATTATTACCAATCTCCGAGAGATTAAATATTGGTATTGTCCATGTTGGTGCACCATCTGCTGCCTTAAACGCCGCAACCAGAGCTGCTACTTTATACTGTTTATCTCATGGTCACAGACCATTCGCTGTCTTAAACGGTTTCAGTGGTTTAATTCAAACCGGTAAAGTTAAGGAATTATCTTGGATTGACGTTGAAAACTGGCACAACTTAGGTGGTTCTGAAATTGGTACTAACAGATCCGTCGCTGCTGAAGATATGGGTACTATTGCATACTACTTCCAAAAATTCAAGTTCGATGGTTTAATGATTCTTGGTGGTTTCGAAGGTTTCAGATCTTTAAAACAATTACGTGACTCTAGAAAAGATCACCCAATATTTAACATTCCAATGACTTTAATTCCATCAACTATCTCTAACAATGTTCCAGGTACTGAATATTCATTAGGTCTTGATACTTGTCTAAACACTTTAGTCAATTACACTGATGATATCAAACAAAGTGCTTCTGCAACAAGAAAGAGATGTTTCGTTGTTGAAGTTCAAGGTGGTCATTCCGGTTACATTGCATCCTTCACTGGTTTAGTTACTGGTGCTGTTTCTGTCTATACACCAGAACACAAGATCAACTTAAACTCTCTAAATGAAGATCTATCTTTATTAAGAGAAAATTTCAGTCACGATAAAGGTGAAGTTAGAAATGGTAAGATTGTTATCAGAAATGAAGAAGCTTCCAGTGTTTACACTACTCAATTAATTGCCGATATATATTGTGAACAAAGTCAAGGTAAATTTGCTGCTAAGACAGCTATTCCAGGTCATGTTCAACAAGGTGGTGTTCCATCTTCTAAGGATAGAGTTACCGCTTCTAGATTTGCCGTCAAATGTATCAAATTCTTTGAACAATGGAACAAGAAAAACCAAGCTTCTGGTGAAGATGATGCTCATATCTTAAGATTCCAATACACTGCTAAGGGTGAAAAAAGATCTACCGTTGCTGACGAAGATGACTCTGCTGCTGTTATCTGTGTTAACGGTTCGAACATTACTTTCAAACCAATTGCCCAATTATGGGAAGAAGAAACCAGTGTCGAATTGAGAAAGGGTACTGAAGTTCACTGGGAAGAATTCAGCAAAATCAGTGATATCTTATCCGGTAGATTAAAGTTGAGAGCTGAAGTCGCTAACGCTACAAGACTTAACGAATCCCACTTATGAACTTATGACAATAAAATTACTTATTTTTATTAAGTGTTTTTTTATTTTAACCGTTTAACCATTTTCTATATACTTTTCTCTGAATCTTTTTCCATTCCTGTTACATTATCTAACTGAATTGATGAATCTTACCAAGATAAATTACAAATGGAAAAAACTCTCAACCGGTTTCATTTTCACGAATCGTCTACCTATTTTTTTTTTTTCTTGGCAGACTTTCTCAAATGAAACCATTTTATACAATAGATCCGAGAGAGAGGAATCCAACAAACTTTATTTAATGTATAATTTGTATACTTTGTTTAACAAAAAATCGAACCATTTAAACAATTACAAAATCGATTTTAAGTACAGGAAACAATGCCTGTTTATCATTTTTACCATTTCTTTTTGCCAAGCTGCAAACTGAAAAATTTCCTTCGCAACTTTTTTTTCTTCTGGAATTCCGAACATTTCGCTCAGGACAGAGAACAGATTCATTATAAAATAGAGAGATGCTGTCAATTTTGCAACATGAATAATACGGTTTTCTTTTTCAACTAAATCTAGAGCAATAGTGTTTTTTCATTTACCAGTGAGGTGCGTCAATAGTATGTTGGAGTCATCCTGCCAAAATAATCCTTTACAGAAGTTAGCATCGATCAAGGACAAGTCCGGTGCTCGCACGACGCCGTTCGAGCATGTCAATAAGTTTCCCTCACAAAATCGTTTCAGATCTACAGAGGCGGCTTTCTATCAAACTGGAGCCTCTTCCTCATCCCTTATTTCGGATTTGCCCACTAATAATATTACACTTACATCTTCATCTTCATCTTCATATTGCCCGGCCAACACTAGAGATGATCTGCCACAATTAGTGCATATTAGTCATCAATTTTCGAAAGAACATAGAAAAGCTCCTAATGATGATAGTATACTCCCACAGTTCTCTTTAATACAGATAAATGATCCCTTAGAATTTAGCGATGAATATAAGAAATTTTACAGCAGTTACGAGAAACCACAACAAGTCATGCCTCCAAGACCCATATTGTCTCGTTTTCAACATTATAGTGTTAACAAACCAAATCTACGTACAAACAGAAAGCAGGATATGACAAATATATACGACCGTTCTATTCGTGATGATGTTCAAAGATCCGTAGATATGCATATGGATGACACTAATAACGAAATGATAGACAAAGAATTTGAAGTGCTGGAGAATGAATTAAAAATTGAGCAACAGGGGGCTAATGATATTAAGAGTGTTCAAACATTTACTTTGGATTCTGAGCAGCTCAGTTTTAAAAATATTGCATCGAGTATAATAGACACTGTAACGCCAAAACCATCTCGGGCAACGACACCTATCGGTTCTAAACTGGAAGACTCCAAGTTTATGAAATTAATGGGAAGAGTCAGTGAGGGAGAGGTCACACTCAGGAACAATAGCCCAGAGTTATACACTCCAGAAACCGATGAAGTCGTCGGTAACGAATATTTCCACATAATTGACAACCCCACAAAATTAGATTAAAAGTAACCAACCAAAGTAAAACATCAATACCAGAATCATATGACGATAATATCCTCATTAACAGGATATACATGACTAAATACTATGTAGTAGAACAAATAATATAATATATAAAATATAAAATATAAAATATACATCATCACTAGTTACGAACGATGTCAAATATCGACAACGCGATAGAGTAATGGTTAATTGGATCTGCATAAACAGCATCATTTGACAGGTCTCATTATGTGTCTAATGCGAGGATTAAACAACGATTAGTCATTGGGATACATCACTTGTACAGTTTACAGAGTTTGCTTTATTAGATTGTGTGTTTCTCAGATTCCTCAATAGGTTGCATTACAAAAAACCAATTCAAGTTTTGAGGTGTCTAAATAAACAACGGCATTTATTTTACATCTAAAGAAATCTCGATTCGAGTATCATTGAAATAAGTGGTTTCTTCAGTCTAAATTAAACATATGAGATATGGCTCCTTTTAAGTTTGGTAAGAAGTCCTCCAAGGATAAAAACAAGAATTCAAAAGATAGCTCACCAAAGGGCAGTCCATCAAGGTTTCTACATCTACATGGCAACAACGGTAACAACAGCAACAACAGCAACAATACATCATTCAATTATTACGATCCTAATACAGACAATAGTTTTAACAGTAATATGAGTAGGAATGAAATGTCTCAAAATCAAATGTCACATGCACAACCACCACAGCAACCACAACCACAACCACAACCGCAACAACAACAACGTTTTACAAAATACGAACAAACAACCAATTCCCGCTTGTTTCCAACACCTACTCCCGTCCAACAACGTAACGTATCAGGTGCAACAGCCGTGCCCTTGCATTACGATAACCGTGATCAACAACAACCACAGCTGCCAAGAGAAAAAACTGTTTGGAATCGTATCAGATTAGCCAATTCACCATTCCCACGTTACAGACATGTTTCTTCGACATATGCTACAGACAATGATAGAGTATTTGTCATTGGTGGTTTGCATGATCAATCGGTTTATGGCGATACATGGATCGTTAAGGCTGAAAATAATGCGACCAAATTTGTTTCTCAGACTATTAATATAAGCGATAATACACCACCACCTAGAGTAGGCCATGCTGCCACTCTATGTGGTAATGCCTTCGTCATATTTGGTGGTGATACCCATAAAGTGAATAATGACGGATTAATGGATGATGATATTTATTTATTTAATATCAACTCTTATAAATGGACTATTCCACATCCTGTTGGTCAAAGACCTCTTGGTAGATACGGCCATAAAATCTCAATCATTGCTACTAGTCAAGTGAAGACAAAATTGTATTTATTCGGTGGTCAATTTGATGAAACATACTTTAATGACCTAAGTGTTTTCGATCTATCCTCATTCAGAAGACCAGACGCACATTGGGAATTCTTAAAGCCTAAAACATTTATACCACCTCCTTTAACAAACCACACAATGGTTTCTTATGATCATAAATTATGGGTGTTTGGTGGTGATACATTACAGGGCCTAATAAATCAGATATTCATGTACGATCCAGCTGTGAACGATTGGTCTATCATAGAACCAAGAAATATTGGAGGTGAACTGAAAGATATCCCACCTCCAATGCAAGAACATGCTGCTTTAGTATTTAAAGATTTAATGGTGGTAGCCGGTGGTAAAGACGAACAAGATATTTACCTGAATAGTGTTTACTTGTTCAATTTAAAATCGTTTAAATGGTTCAAATTACCAATATTTAACCTTGGAATCCCTCAGGGACGTTCTGGTCACTCTATTTCATTATTAAAAAA
The DNA here is from genome assembly GCA_003708465.2 of Kazachstania kunashirensis. Classification (NCBI taxonomy): domain Eukaryota; kingdom Fungi; phylum Ascomycota; class Saccharomycetes; order Saccharomycetales; family Saccharomycetaceae; genus Kazachstania; species Kazachstania kunashirensis. The sequence goes on from PPOH02000224.1 coordinate 22,842, forward strand.
CAATAAGATTTTAATCATGGGAGGTGATAAATTTGACTATGCCAAAATCGATGATGCAGACTTACATACATCAGATATCAACATGGGAAAAGGTACTATTTTATATACACTAGATTTAACTAACCTAGAAGACATGTGCCCAGGAGTTATGGATGATATTAGTACACCATTAATAGAAGAATCAATGCCATTTGATGTTTCTAATAGTTCGAAGAGAGCTGATGACAATAAAATAAATGGAAGCGATATGGAAGACGATGTTTTTAAAAATTCTCCTAATATTAATACTACTCCAACAACAAAATCAACAGCAACCAATCCTGTAGTAGTTCAGGATAATATCTTAACTCCGTACAATAACTCAGATAACCTAAACACACCGAATGCTGAAGTTTTTGAAAAGTTTCAAGACCCTAACGATCCTAATTCAGTACTTGATGATTCATTTGAACCACGTCTACTTTCTCCTGTAACACCTAATATTGGTGTTGTAACTCCATTTATTCAACAAAAAAATGTAACTGAGAAGAACGTACCTGCCGAAACGCTCGCGATACCAGAACAATCAGAACATGAAATTGACGAGCAACGTCAGAAAAATATCATCAATGGTGCAGCGGAGGTTTCAACTGCTTCGAACAATGAGGAAACCAATCAACTAGAAAAATTAGATGCAATCAAAATTACTGGCGAAGAAAATCTAGACGACCTGAATAAGAAGCCGGAGAATAAAGAGCAAGCCGGAGAATCCTTGGTTTTTGAGCCCACCACCAATAGGTCTATTCATTCAACTGAACGAGAAGAAAATACAGTAGCGGCAGTTGAAGCAACTACTGATTTACCGGCGGTTTCCGCTGATACTGCTTTAAATATAAGTACATCTCCTATCATAGCTAATTCCAAAACAACAGGTATCGATAAGAAGGCGTTGGAAGAATTCCGCAATGAATTACAAAAGTTAAGAGTTGTTGCCAACGAAAAATCATTAGAGGCAAGTAATCACATCCGAGATCTTGAAAATGAAGTAGAAAGGCTTAAATCGATCAAATCAAACACGAACGGTTCACATGCAAAAAATATGGATTTAACTAAATTGCAAAACCAATATGATTTATTATTAGGAGATAACCAAACTATGAGAGACAGAATATTGGAACTAGAATCTTTGTTGGATGATAAGTTCTTAGATCTTAATAACCTTAATATAATTATTAAACAACAGAAGGAACAAATCGATCTTTCAACTCGAAATGAGAAAAGTGAAGAAGTTATTGCTGAATTAGAACTAAAGATTAAGGTATTAACAGAAGAAAATGCCAAATTAAAGAACGATTTAAGTGAAAAGAATAATGATTTAAATCAAAATATCAATGAGTATTCGGGAAAGATCGAGGCATTAATGAATACTTGGTCCAATAACCTTAAATCAAAGGATGGAAATACAGAAGATATTAGTTCCATCGATAATGCTCCTCATCACAAACAGGTTGTTGAAAAATTATCTAACCAATTAGATGATTTATTACTGAAAAGTCAAGATTTAAGCCAATCTCGAGATCAACTAAGTGAAGAATACCAGAAATTAGAAATTAGACATATGAGTGTTAGCCAAGACCTTTTAACTACCAAAGAAGACTTAAATAAAATTACAAAAGGTTACCAAGAAAGTTTAAATTCGGTTACTAATAGTGATAAAGCATTAAAAATCTCAGAAAAAGAATTAGAAAGATATAAAGATTTAAATAAGAAATTACAAGACGAATTAGACTATTTGAAAATACAGAATAACGATAGTTCGAAGGTATTAAATGCATCCAAAGAAGCCAAGGAGTCAGAAAACGCTAAATTCAATATGGAAATAAAAGATCTAAAAGCAGAACTTTTCATTATTAAAGAGGAAAGAGATAGCTTAAAGGATGAAACATTGCAATTGAAGAAGAAAATTCTAACCATGGACGATCAATCATATTCTTGAGTAGACATTAACACCAAATATATAAATTTTTAAACGAGGATAATTTTATGTATAATAACGATTATTAATTTTAATATTGAAAGTATAGAATTTGGTATTATTCTACTCAAGACTAGGGTTACTCCTTTTGTTTTTAGGGTATCAACTTTTTTACTATGGGATGTTAGGGCTAAGCTCGGATATAGTCATCCAATTTTGGCACCATAATTGGCCTTTTCTGCGGATGATTGTGAGTAACGTGCTTCCGGTGTGCCCTAATTTAGATCACAATGTTCTCCTTTTTAAAAGAAGGATGTAAGCAAGCCCTAAAAGGGTCCTCTTCAGAAGATATGTTTGATTCTTTTATTTATCATTTTTAGAAACATTTAGATAGGTCGGTATGACAACAAAGAAGAATAGCAGCTTGAGTATTTTTAACAGTATATAGTTTGTGATTTTATTGTGTGACGGCCGGTGTATTCAACAAAGAAGACCTTTTCATCAATCGAATTTTTTTTTTTTAGTAGTTGTTTTAGGAGACTGCTTAAAATTGAAAGTTTTAGGGCAAGAAAGCTTATCACTAGATCACACTTTAATACAGATAACAGATCAAGGATATCAGAGAAGTCTACAAGTTTCAGCTACTCAATATATATATTTTTTTAGAATAAAATGAGTGAAGTAAAAGTTGTTCCGCACAATTATAAGAAACATATTTCGTTTGATAATATATCCCCATCTTTAATTGATGAAGAAATAAGATTACTGAAGAATAACAATCGATTTATTGCTTATAATAATAAGTTTTATCATATCCCACCTCAATTTAATCCGCATTACAATCAATTCAGTAGAGATAATAGTATTGATGATTCAAGCAGGGATTCCACTAGACATAGTAGCAGACCTCAGTTATTTGTATCTGATTTAAGTTCGAAATCTTTACAACTTTCAGACACAAATAAAAATAGTAATGTCGCATTTAATTCAAGCAATTCTTTTAGCGATTTTGTAATTAAGCCATCTGTATACAAGACTACTTCAGGAAGTAGCAGAAGTGAATCTCCTTTTGAAAGACAATCAATGGCATCAAATTTAAGCTCGGTAAGATTACCACCCCCTCCAGAACAATCTATCTTAAAAGTATTACCTAAGTCAGTTGATGAACTGCAGGAAATAGAAAATATCGATATTAGTGACTTAAGTGATGAGAAAGCTAAACAAATGGGAAAAGTCACCCAAGAAAATACACAGTTGAATTCAGGTTCGAAAGCAGGTTATACTCAATCCTTATTTTCGAATTTAAATGAAATCGAAGATAGGATACTTAATAGACAGAATAAACTGGATCATAATGAAAATGGTACAGGAAGAAATCAGAAAAAGAAATCATTTGCAAATATGACAAATGAAGAATTGTCAGCATTGGAAGATTCATATACTGCATTAGGTAGGTCAACCCATGCAACTATTGACCAATACGACTTCGGTAAACAGAATCCTGTTTTTATCGACTCAAGTAAAAAAGCAAATTCAACGATAAAAATATCTAATACAATTGCGGATTCACTTGCTTGCGTATATCCGTCGAGACCGTCAGTTGAATATAAAGCAATATCTTTGACAGTCGAAAATAAACAATTTCAGGATTGTACTAACTGTGTTCATGGTAAATTAAACAACAAATATAAAGATGAAAATGGTTCATTAAGAGTCGTTTCGTGTTATATATCAGGAAGACGTTTTACATGGTCTACAGTAGATTGGTATATAGAAAATGTTGCTAGAGATGGCGATCATTTAGTTGTTATTACTTGTATTCCTGACTTTGAGGAAAAAATTGATTCAAAAGTTCAAAATGAAAAGTTACAGGATAGGGAGAAAGAGCTACTCAATATTGTAAATAAAAGCAGTACAAAAAGAAAGTCTGGCAAAAAAAAGAAAAAAGACAAATCGTTATCAACTGGGGCATTGCTTGAAGGTGTATATGAGGAATCAAAGAATGTTTGTAAATCACTTCTAAATTATTATGCTAATAGATTAAAGGATAAGAAAGTTAAAATCACGATAGAAATGGTGAAAGAAAATTCTACAAAGATTGCTTTAACTCAAGTTGCAGCATTGTATAAACCAAGTATACATATTGTTGCTACCGTAAGTGCTAACATTCAGATTAAATTTAGAAATGGTAACGTCAAATTGCCATTTTTTGTCATGAAACATTATACAATACCGGTAATTGTTGTACCATTTGAATTCATTCAGCCAAATCTACTTATTGAAGGTGCACCTCATGAAAAATGCACCGTTACCAAGGATAAGAGAATGGAGTTTCTTGATTCGGTAATCCAAAAGACGTTAAAAAATCCATTTTTAGATAACTACGATGATAATTGCTCAATTGGCTCCAGTGATGAAGAAAAATCTGTTGAATCAGTGGACGGTTATTTTCCAGTGTCATCAGAACAACAATCGAAAAGCAATAGGTTCGAACAACTTGGCTACATATTTCCAGAAGCAACCAGAGAGAAATTATTAAAGACAAATAGCGTCATATATGATCAAGATGGTAAGAGAATAACCCCAGTGACATCAAAGAATTCAAGACGTAGTTCAAGGGTACAGTTTCAAGAAACTGGTCTATATAAAGTCAGGTCAATGATTGACGGAGCTTTGACACCAAACGAATTACAACAATCTAATAATACAATATACCTATCAAATACAACACCAGTAATCAGAAAGACAAAATCTGTGTCTGCACCATCATTTAGGACAAAATCAAGCCAGCATAACCATCGAAATTCAAAGGGGTCTGATGAACTTGTTGTTAAACATCATACAAACTATAATGGACACATAACTAGCACCTCTAGTCGTGAAAGTTCATATAAAGAAAAAGAAGGAAAAAAGAACAAGAATTCAAAGAAGAAGAAAGGTGGATTTGGTTCCATGTTTAGGAAAGTATTCGGATAACAACTTTCAATACGTTGTAGGGACAACTTAAAATTTTAATACATAAATACATACATATGAACATTCTATTACTGATATCACGATTAACAAACTGAAGTCGACAATTCTTTTCTTGAATTATTTAGGGGACAGCTAAGATCTCAATTCTTACGAACTGGGACCCCAGTTACCTTATGCGGTATCTGGGGTTGTGCTCCAAACAACTATAAAGAACCCATTGCGCCGTTTCATTAGGGGTACTATTACTTCAGCAAATATTCTTATATAAGAATGAGATGAAACTATTTATCCCCAATGTACAATGTAGCCCCAGTAGATATTCTTAGGCCAGAAGATCAACTAACTATTGAATATATAGAGACACATAGACAACACTGAATATTATATATATACACTATGAAACTAGATTCTAGAATTTACACAGAGGCTCAAGAAATGGCAAGAGAGCCTCATTTTAAGTATCTGATGCTTGGCTTAGTATGCGCTGCAGTCGTACCCACGATATACGCCAGACGATATTTCCTACCTCATGTCCAGCAAAGTGAATTGAATGAGCAGATGAATAGACTTCCAAAAAAAGAATCTAATGCCCCACAGATAGAGAGACCATCTATGATCGACGATGAGATGACATACGAGTTATTTTCATTTCTTGCATAATTACTGTCATATCTCATCAACTAATAAGAGAAACGCCTTGATATTACCACACCATGCTATAAACTTCGGAGGCAATATATAACATTATTTTATATTTTATATACATAAATATTCCATAGCACTTTGAGTTATATTAAGTAAGTTAAAACTGTCACTGTTTTAATTCATATAAGAATCAATAAATATATTAAGTTCTAACTAACTAATTGAATTAATTTTTCACCTGAGTTATCGGCGTATAGGGATCAATAAAAGATGTCAAAAAATCACGTTGAGAAAGGAGCTGAACAATATATAGATATATAAACATTGGCAAAACAAAGAGTTTATTACGCTTCAGATGACTAAGGATTTTTATAAAGAAGTTGATCCTGAAAAGGACAAATTAATTGTTGATAGCCATATCGATTCGTTCCAGAATCCACCAGAGAAATTGAGGAATTTTATCCGTGACCAAAGATTAAAGGTCGCAGATGGAGTAGAATCTACTAGAGTCAATGTTGGAAAGTTGAAGAGTGATTACAATGATACAGAGAAGAAATTGAATAAGAAAATTTCAAAAATTTATGTTGATGATCGTAATAGATTGGGTCTTGGTTTAGCCTCTGTGGTAGTCGCCATGATGACAGGTTCAATCATGACAAGAAGATCACATGCAAGTTTGAAAGTATTCACCCCAATTCTTTTAGGAACTATAACTACATTTTATGCATTTCCGGCAACAACTTGTAATGTTATGGATAACATTTACGAATATGAATTAAAACATTTCCCTGTACTGGCTAAGAAACAAAGAGAAATTAAAATTGAATTGCAAGAAGGTTTAGAAGATTGTTACACCTTCTCTCAAAAGACAAAACTATTCTTCAATAAATGGTTCAACTGATATAAGAGCCTTCAAAACATGTAATTAAATAAATTGTCTGTGACTAAATAAACAAAATATCTGAAAATTTTAACTAAAATAACATGATAAAATTAACCAAATAAAACATAAATGTGGAATAAATGTAGTAAAAATTTTAAATAGTAAATATATAATGTACGTAAAATGTAAAAAATTACCAAATAAACATTGATAAATATCATATATCAAGTTGACTTTTATAAACAAGAAACTTTTGAAATCATCAAAATTTATTAATGAACTTAAACACTAACGGTAGACATCTTTGGACCAAATGGTTCGTAATGGATCATGTCATCATTGTGTTCTAAAACCTTTAAGTGGCTAATCATAGCCTTCATGAAATCGATAGAGCCACAAATGTAAACATCAGCATGAGCTGGTACCTTTGCTTCTAGGTATTTAGCGTTGATACGTTCGCTGGCATTAGTGTGAACAATTTCTTTGGTTGCGTTTTCACATTTGGCTAATAATTCTTCAACTTGTTTCTTGAAAGCTTGAGTTTGTTCATCGTGAGATGATTGTATCCAGTAAACTGGTCTCGTTGGATTCTTTGCAACTTGAGTTTCTAGCATAGAAATGATTGGAGTGACACCAACACCTGAAGCTAATAAGACTAATGGAGTCTCATTTTGTTCGATTAATTTTTCGTTTAAGGCAAAGTCACCAGCTGGGGCACTTAATTTCAATTTATCACCAACTTTAATTTCTTGATGTAAGTATTCGGAGACTAAACCGGCTGGATTATTTTCAGAAGATTCTAATTTAACAGCGAATTTTAAACCATTAGAGTCGTTAACTGAACATAAAGAGTAATGACGTAGAGCATCGTATTGATTATCTTGAGTTGTTGGATGAGTATTAACAGTAATATATTGACCAGCAATAATTGGAAGCTCGGATAAATCAATGCCTGATTCAGGATCTGGGGTAACAGTGAATTCATAAATATCACTGGCTACTAAATCTTTACCAGTAACGGTGAAAAGTTTCCAACCATCCCAAGCAGCATCGGCGTACATATCTTTTTCAACAGAAATGAAAACGTTAGCGATTTCTTGGTAAGCTTCAGCCCAAGCGTTAATAATTTCTGGAGTAGCGGCATCACCTAAAACTTGTTTAATAGCTTTTAATAAATATTCACCAACAATTGGGTAATGTTCTGGTTTAATTTGTAAAGCACGGTGATAAATTGAAA
>PPOH02000224.1:30556-111915 GCA_003708465.2 Kazachstania kunashirensis
TGTAAAGCACGGTGCTTGTGACCAATTTGTTTAACGTGACCTAATAAAGGAGATAAATCATCGATGTGCTTAGCGGCGGCTAAAACGGTAGTAGCTAAAGCAGTTGGTTGAGCACCTTTCTTTTGGTTAACTTTGTTAAAGATGTTTAACAATTCAGTATGTTCGCCTAACATATTCTTGTAGAAAGTCTTGGTAATTTCAGTACCACGTTGTTCTAAGACAGGAACAGTAGCTTTAATAATATTACGTGTAGCTTGAGACAACATTGTTTCGTATGAGTATGATTTTTTTAAAAAATTATATCAGTTATTTGAAATACTGCTGAAAATAGAGTATATTCCTGATGGTTTGTGTATTACAACAAGCTGAAATAAGTTAATAAAGATTAAAAGATATTGATTGAAAGAGAAATGAATTTGAATAATAAAATCTCAAATGTTAACCATTTTTATATGTCTATTAGAAGAAGAAGAAAAAACTGGAGCTGAATCTATTATCAAATCACCGAGAATACACGCGGAAACATCTTCCAACAATTCATTAAGTAAAGTAGAAACAGGACCATACTACGTATATCTTAACGGTTATTGCTTTCATCATACAAGTTCCCTTTAGCCATATGTTCCATAGATGTGGGATATCTCCATAGAAGGGTATGCTGTTCCCAACGTCAATGTCAACAACTCCCGGCTTCCCTGCTAAAATGCGGTATACCCGCCACTATTCCTGTTCAGTAACACACCAGATTCACGAACCATGTTGTCCAAGTACGTTCTTATCTGATGTGATCGTATACTATCAAAAGAAAAAGTATCAATCCTCGAGCATCGGAATAGGCAATTCCCCACTATGCGCGTTAAGCTGAGCACCCCAACACCGCATACTGAATATGAACTTTTCTATCCGATATAAGCAAATTTGGGTATATGCTGACTAAATGAAATTGCTCTCATTGGTCAGTTTTTGATCTTCAGTTCCTTATTAACCCCTCCAACACTAAAAATGACATTTGATAGGTCTTCGTAATTTACATTTAATGTAAAAATTGAATTAACGAACCAATGCCACTCAACAACGAGCAAAGATCTGCTGCTGGTTTTTTCTCGAAGGGGGTCCGATTCCTCCATATTAATTTTTTGATTAATAAGCAACTCTTTTAATTTTTTAACTTGTGAACTCTTTGTAGCGATCACTACATATTCCGGTGTCCAATTATCGCTGTCAAATCTATTGTTGACATTACTTGTTTCATTATTTGAATCGCCGGTTTTGTTGTTTTCGAATATTTCGTTTTTAACTAAATCGTCCTTAATAAATTTTGAATTCAAAATATTAATATTATGAATACCATGAAATTTTAAAATATCTGATATTGTCTTCGTACCGCCGGGAATATCACTAAATATATTTATCTTTTCAATTTTTGCCCTCTCAAATATTTTCGTAGAGAGTAATGTCTTCGATTTAATGTCTTCTGTAATCTCTACGATATTATAATTTGCGATTGGTAACTTTAATATTTCTCCTGCATCCTTCTTAATTTTAGGTGCATTTTTACTATGTATATTTCTTAAAAGATCAGTAATAAAATTTGGCTTTAATGCATAACTTAATGGCGAAAACCCTAAACTTTTCAAAAATTTGGAGGTTCTTAATAATTTTGGTGCAAAAATTGTATTCAATTCATATTCATCTTTAATCTCCGAAAAAATTTTAATACCCAATAATTTTAAAACTTCTAAATCAATTTCTGTTAAATCTTCTAAACAACTTGTAGCTATTGCTCTCATATCATAAATTGGTAATAATTTAGATAATTCATTTTCCGTATCCGTAGTTCGTGACGCCTTATGCATAAAATTAACTAATATTTCAAAAGCTTTTAGCGATAAACTTCCTTTATTATCTGTAATTGAACGAGTATCGTTAACGGTAACCGCAGGCGACGATGATAGCTGCGCTCTTGTACTTTTCCGTTTCTTATTCTGAAAAGTTTCGGTTATGTTATTCACCTCATTAGATAATCGTTTATGAATATTATTCGATTTGTCATCATTAAAATCCTCGTTCAAGTTATGGTTTGAATCCAAACTTTCCATTATAATTTTTTTTGGAGATGATCTTATTTCGCTATTATTACCATTTGAACACAGAGGTATTGTTAAAGAATCTTTATCATTGGCTAAACTACTTTGCGTCGTAGTTAATAAATCCATACCAGATTTTAGAACTTTGATTGAATTTGATATCATTGTATTGTTTTCCATACTACTAGTTAACCCATCATTGGTTACTATATCAATGGTATGAGGAATATTACCATTGTTGCTAGTATCTATGTCATCTTCTATTAAAGCTTCATCTAATTGGTTTTTACTATTATTTAGTATAGTAGTATCTTTGGTATTATTTTCAGAATTCTCTGTGAAAATATTCGGGATTGGTATTTCACTAACGGATTTAGTACTGTATGGAACCTGATTGATATTTCCCTTCAATCCATTTTGTAATGGCATAATTTGATATTTACTTAAACTTGGATCTAACCTCTCACCCATTACATAACAATCTTCTAACCATAAATGATTCACGACGAAACACTTCTTATTCCAAATTGTAGTAGCCGTATTATATTTTCTACCTCTAGGTATTCTACAAATTAAGAAATTATTTTTCTTTGAGAAGTCATTTGTTGCTTTTCCACCAAGTTTATCTATTAATAATTTGATATATAACCGTTGGTATCCAAAATACTTGGTAAAACTGGCATTAAGTATGTTAACCTCATCATCAAAGACTTTATGTTTGAATGGTTTGTATATCAATTTGGAATTCGGTGAAGCGTATTCATCTAATTTAGTAGACTTAAGTAACCATAGGATATTACCTGAAGAGGCTCCGAAGGGTACATGTTTCGAGTCGCTTGAAATGAATATGGTTTTATCATCGAGATTGTCAACATATTCACCATTAGCATTTTGAACAAAATCTCTAAGAAAATGTAGAACGTTATGATCTAATTTAAGATGAGGATCGAGTGTTAAAAACTTTGAAGTTAGGATATTAGATTTTTTTGCAAATTTCAACTCGTGTAATTTCTTCCATATTTCCAATTGAGTTGACTTATCCATCTTATTTAACAAATGGGGCTGCGTTGATGTAAGTACTCCTAATTTGGCACATTCCAATAACCATGTTGGAAATGCAAACTTAATATCATTGGAGATATCTGTTTTTAATACAAGGTTAATTATTGGATCTAAAGACGATCTCGAGATAACGTAATCAATATTTGCTGATAAGACATCACTGTACGAACCACCTAAGTATGTAATCAATTGAGTATAAAAAAAATATTCATTTGGGTTAAAAGTACAATTTGACACATAAAATTCGTAGTCTTTCAATATGTGATTTGAATCAGGTGAGAATTTCATTGTATTACAAAGTCTATTGTTATTAATAGATTCGTCAACCCAGTTAGGAGACACTACTGGGATCAATAAATCAAATGCAGAAATTTTGTAAAAATTGAAGTTTTCATCTTCACAAATTATAAAATGAATTTCTGAACTTTGGCGGCTAAATTCCTCGTAGAACCATTGCTTAGTTTCTTCTCCATTTTGAAAAACTATAGGTTCGTTATATGCTTTGTATAATCGACAGCTATCACAGCCATTGTATTTCAGTATTTCTTGTATCTTATTTAAATTATCGACTTGATTACTGTGTGTGGCGACCAACAGGAAATTCAGATCTTGGAAAATCGACATGAGATGTGGACTCAATGAAAAGAAAATTAAAAGCTGAGCAAAAAAAAAAAAGTATAATAAGCAACAAATGCAACTCCCAAAGAAACACCACTTCTTATAATTATGCAACCTTGGTACTCAGATTACTTCTACCATTTCCATCGTGTAGATTCTTTTAACAAACAACTTTCTCCTAAAATAAAAACAAAAAAATTTATTTCCAGGTCACGTGCAAACCATAATGTTCTTAAGTTTAGGGTTCAGCTTCTTTTTTTTTGTCACCCACGTGTTCACCATCGAAGTTAAACACAAGATGAAGATACCTTAAATAAGGCATTGACAGTGAGGTAGGATGATTGACATGTGAGTTTAGACATGCAAGAGGTTGGTGTTTACATGTTAAAAGATTTGTTTAAATTGTGCCAAGGTTAAAATATATATTTGTTACTGCCTAACATTTTATTTTCTGGTTTTTTCAAATCACTCATATCTATCAGTATAGTTTAGAAAAAGCATTAACCTTTTTTAAGTGTTTTGTATTACTGATATATATTTGTCAATTAATTCATAGGAATATGAAATTTGGTAAATACCTGGAAGGTAGGCAATTAGAACTGCCTGAATATAATGGACATTTTATTGATTATAAAGGTTTGAAAAAATTAATTAAGCAATTGGCTTTTCCAGTTATACCAAATAATGATAATAATAATAATGATGATTTACTGATTTCAAATCAGGATAATAGTAATACAGATGAAGAAGTAGATAAAGTGGATTTTAATAATCCTGTTTTATATCGCAGACTTCAAGAAAATAAAGCATCATTCTTCTTCAAATTGGAAAGAGAATTGGAAAAAGTTAATGCATTTTATTTACAAAAAGAATCTGATTTAAGAATGAAATTTAATATTTTACAAACGAAATATAAGAATTATAAAAAATCAGGTAAATTGAATTCAAGAGTTGCCATTTCATTCAAAACAATTTATGGTGGTTTCATAAAATTTCAAAAAGATCTAAGTAATTTTGAACAATATGTGGAATTAAATAAAACAGGATTCTCAAAAGTACTTAAAAAATGGGATAAACGATCTCATTCACAAGAGAAAGAATTTTATTTAGCTACTGTGGTATCAGTTCAACCAATTTTTTCAAGAAATGAAGCATTAAGATTAAATGATGAAACCTTAAATATTTTAATTGAATTAAATGATGTTAACAATAACAACACTGAAATAATTGATGCTAGCCGTCATGACTCAAAAAATAATATTAATACGAATAATACGAATAGTATTTCAGATGAAGATAATCATTATAATAATATAATACCCAAGTTCTCTGAAAATACTAGATTATCAGAATCTTTAAATATTCTGAACATAGAACCATTCGAATTTTCAAATCAAGTTAATTCAGGGCAATATTTTGATAATGATACTGAAATTGAGAATTGGTATATTGAATTATTAAATATTGCAAAACTAAAAGATGATGATAGACGAAAAACTGCTTTATCAATTATTTACAACAACCAAGATCCAACTATTCATAGATAAAAATATTACAAATCCTACAGTTGACAAAACCATAATTTTAAAAGAATGTTTATCAAAATTATTTTTATTACTAATTGGTAGTACGATTGATGATCAAAGTTTACAAATATTCTACGAAACTTCAAATGATTCTATTGATTTATTATATTATAGTGAAGATGAGGAACTGTTTACAAAGAGAAACATTTTACATGAAGCAATGCATTGTCCAACTCAACACCGTAATTTTATTGTGCAAGTTATCTTAGATGCACAACCTATTGATATTCTTAAAAAGCTGATTAATGATCGGGATATCTACCTCAGGACTCCATTACATTATGCTGCTGAATTAGGTAAAGTTGATTCAGTTAGGTTACTCTTACACTCTAACTTAGTAGATACAGTTGATGGTATAGATAACAATTCTAAAACTCCATTGATTTTATCAATAATTTATAACAATATGGATATAACAAGGGAGTTATTAATTGATGGATTTGCGTCTGTAGTTCCAAAGCTAACTGAACAATCTGGTCCTCAATTTTCTCCTTTAGGTACTGCTTGTAGATATAATAATTATGAAGCTGCCAAACTGATTCTAGAACTGAGAGGACAAAAGGGTATAAAGTTAGATGATCCATCTGATCCTGAAAGTTTGGACTCTTTACATATTGTTGCTAAAACTGGTGGAGATGGTAAGATGATTAAATTGTTAATCGATTATGGTGCTGATCCAAATAGAATTGATAATTTTAATAAATGGACTCCGATTTTTTATGCTATCCAAAAAGGTAATGCAGATACGGTTAAAATACTTTTAAACAACGGTGCTAGCTTGGATATATCAGATCAGGATAACAAAAATCCTTTATTCTATACATTGTGGGAGAGTCATATTGGTGTTTTAAATGCGATATTGCCTTACATTAATAAATTAGATGAACCAAAACTCATTCAACAAGCAAAGCTCTCCCCAATGAGTAGGGAACATACGGTGATTGACCTAGATGGTTTCAGCGATTCCCTTGAACATATTCCAGATTTTGAATTACCACCTCCAATAATCCCCTTAACTAAATACGGTCATAATTTTCTTGAAAAGAAAATATTTATTAAATTAACTCTTGAAAAAGGTGCGAAGTCCATTAAGTTCAATCAAGATGATGAGTTAGAACTAACAAAGCCTGGTAGAATGACTATTACTTCAAATATTTCAGATATTGTTCCTCGTAACATTGTTTTTCCGGCGGATCAAGAAGCTGATTATGATGAATCTAGTGGAGATGATCATGAAGTAGTATTTTTAATTGATACATTAAATAATCTCTCAATTGATTTTGAAATTTTTGCATCATTTGGTACACGACTGTTGGCAAAAACGTCTGCAATGTCGCACTTCTTTTCAGCAGATCTAGTTTCGAGTTTGCAAGATATTACATTACCGTTATTTGATGATAGATTAAATTGTGTTGGTAAATTAAATTTAAAATACCAGGTAATTCTTCCATATATTGGGAAGCCATTACAAATCACAAAATATGAGCCATATTGGAAATCAACAGGTAATAATAATAACCCAAGTATTATCGGTCTCGATCCTCAAAACGGTGTAAACAGTGGCGGGTTAAATATCCCTGAATCTACTTTTGTTACATCCTCTTCTTTAGATGGCGTCTTTATCAGCTTGAAAGTGTTTTCATTAAATGACGGTACAATAGTAGTATCTCCAAATTTTTATATTGAAGTAGAAAATACTACCATATTGATCAATGACTTGAATAAGAACCAGCTAGAGAAATTGTGCGGCTACAAAATTGATGAAATAGACGTTGACGATTCTATGAATGATACATTAGTTGATAATGTTGATGAAAAAATAATACTATTCTTTAAGAAATTGATTAGTTCCAAGATTTTTGAATTTGAATCCTTATTGAAGACATTGCCAAAATCAATTCAATTGATTATTCAAGTGTGTTTCCCAACTACAACAGAAATTGAAAAGATTCCGATTAAGATATCACCATACGTTACAATTAATGGATTTGTTGATAATATTCTGCATATAATATTTGAACATGAAAGAACGTTACGCCATTCCGGAAAAAGTATTCGTTCAATTGTTTTCAGTTCTTGTAACTGGCAAGCGTGTTCTATATTAAATTGGAAACAACCTAACTTTCCTGTTTTATTAAGGATGAATACGTTGACCAAATCAGATGGAATTTTTATCAGTGATACACCGCATCGTTTGAAATCACTTGTAGTCGAGGAGGCCAGAATAGATATTCCACCTTATGAAGGAAATCTTGGAACCAGCAAAGATGTTTTGATCAACAGCGATATTCATCATGATGCTATTACTAATACTAATAATAATATTGTCGAAACCCAAGAAAACAAAAATATTAAGGAAGATAATGGGCCAATACTTATTCATGAAATGGTAAGATTTGCTATTAACAATAATTTATTAGGTGTCATTATTCCATATGAGTTATTAGCATTATGCGATACATTAAGTAGCACAATTAAAGGGCAAGAATTATTGTTGATTGGTTCAAGTCATGATAATAATGAATTAATGAAACAAGATAAAGAACTTAATGGGCGTTACTACGATTCTGAATTAATTTTTGATTGATTAGATGTAAAAATGAACCATTCTCAAATACATAAAATAATATATATTATTGTAGATAATGAAAAAAGACTTATATATGATTTTCAAAGAACTTTTTAACTTCATCATTTAATGATACATCCGCAGCCTTATTACCATTATTATCTTCTTGATCTTTGTCTGCATCATAATTATTGACTAATAATATTGCAACATCACCATGACCTTCTGCTAAAGCATGGAATAAAGGTGACCAACTTTGATTATCCTTCCAATTTATTGGACTAGATTTATCACAAAGTAATGTAACTAATTTAATTGAACCAATTGCAACTGCTCTATGTAATGGAATCTGACCTTTTTTATCCCTAATTCTAACGTTTGCACCATTATTCAATAGATAATCAACGACAGTGAAATGTGATTTTGATACAGCTAAATGTAAAGCGGTGACCCCTTGAACGGTCTGTAAATTGATATCTGGTTTGATATCTCTTTCAAACAATTCTTTTAAAATGAATAAGTTACCTACTGAGGCAGCGATGTGGAATGGTGTCCACCCTGCTTCATCAGTCAATGTATCTAGATCGATTGTTTTCATATGGGATAATAAATATGTAACAATTTCATTACATTGGAAAGAAGTTGCCCAGTGCAATGGGGTTCTATTATCCTGGTCCCTCTCGATAATATCCTTTGCTGAGTCCTCAGAATTTTGTAAGATCTCCTGGACCTGAGATAGGTTGTTATTCATGCATGCTTGATGCAGTGGGTAGTCTGACATATTCTCCAAGTATATATCTATATCTTATATATGGCCTTGTTTCTCGTTTGAATATGTTTATACTATCATGTTCTAGTGTTAAAGAAACTTGAAACTTGTCCCTTATACTTCAGGTCCTCTTCGACCACAACCGAGAATCCTATTTATAAAGTAAAACTAACCGGAAAGAAAACACCTAAACACATAAAACCATCAGTACATCATACATACAATATTATACTATACATCTATAGATCCTAACAGGTCACCAGGTTGTATTGTTTTATTTCTTTCTTGATTAATACTAAAATAACTGTGAAATAATATGCGGTGTATGGGTCATCATGGGACCTACCAAAATTGTTTTAAAGAGAAAAAGGGAAACTGATTTCTTTAACACACAGGATGCAGTTGATAAAGTGTTTTGATTGTAAGTACCTCATAGTCGAGGTACGATTGTTAAGGATAGTGATAGTGATTAGCGATGAATAGAGGACCGAACGATTTCCAGAGGTATGTGCGTGTGTTTCAACAGCAGCTGTCTAAAGTGAACAGTGGTGGACGTGGTGGCCCTAGGGGTTCCGGTGGACCAATTGGTATGTTTGCAGGTGTAGGTGGATTGATTCTACTAGGTGGTGGTGCTTTGTTATTGAACAATTCTTTGTTCAATGTTGATGGTGGTCACAGAGCCATTGTTTACTCACGTATCGGTGGTGTTTCTTCCAGGATTTATAATGAAGGTACACATTTTGTGATACCATGGTTTGAAACACCTTTTATTTATGATGTTAGAGCGAAACCACGTAATGTTGCGTCGTTGACAGGTACTAAGGATTTACAAATGGTCAATATTACATGCAGAGTTCTTTCTAGACCGGATGTAGAGCAATTACCAGTAATTTATAGAACTTTAGGTAAAGATTATGATGACAGAGTCTTGCCATCGATTGTTAATGAAGTTTTAAAGGCTGTCGTTGCACAATTTAATGCATCACAATTAATTACACAAAGAGAAAAAGTCTCTAGATTGATTAGAGAAAATTTAGTGCGTCGTGCCAGTGGATTCAATATTAAATTAGATGATGTTTCAATTACATTCATGACATTCTCACCAGAGTTTACTAATGCCGTTGAAGCAAAACAAATTGCACAACAAGATGCACAAAGAGCTGCATTTGTAGTAGATAAAGCCAGACAAGAAAAACAAGGTATGGTTGTGAGAGCGCAAGGTGAAGCCAAATCTGCTGAATTAATTGGTGAAGCTATTAAAAAATCAAAGGATTACATTGAATTGAAAAGATTAGATACAGCAAGAGAAATTGCTTCTATCTTAGCTAGCTCACCAAACAGGGTTGTATTGGATAACGAATCTTTATTATTAAATACATTGATCGATGCCAGATTAACTAGTTCAAAGAAATAAAAACTGATTGACATTGAATGAATATTCTTTATTTGAAACTAATAATATTATTATTTAAGCCTATGTAAGATAAATAAGAAGAATAAAAAAAAAACACTTGTTAATAGTAATAATTAATATGTTTCGTTATCTTCATAATATGACATTATTCGGGTAGACACCATTTGGTGGCTAACCGGTATTTTGATGTGCTGAGATAACATGAAATGAATAAGAAATAACAAAAAACGAATTTTAATGTTAGAAACTGTCCATGAACTTGTCTTCGATATCCTGATCTTCTGGATCCTCTGAACTCTTGGTTGTGAATTTTAATTTAGTCGGTTTGGCAGCTCTAATTTTGAAAATGTTTGATTTGAATTGATTTAATTTTTGTGAGCATGGCGATAGAAGATTATCTGTTGGTGAACTATACTTATTTAATAAAGATATTTTTTTTGGTAATTGCTGATTTCTACTCTTGTCATTTTGTTTCTTCTTAAAGATAGCTCTATGTAAAGAGTGCGCCATGCTAACTTTATTTGTGGATGGGGTATTACGATAAGTATTGTGTTTAAATAATGCAGTGCTCTTATTAGCCGGTGCTGTAGTTGAAGTGTTTGAGCGATCGTTTGATGTCATGGAAGTCTTGAACATCGTATATGTGTAGGTAAATTCCTTTCCAAGTTATCAAAAAAAAATAATAAAAGGCCATACACTTTAACATCCGTCCCAATTACACACACACACACACATATATATATAAATTAAAAAACGTATATCCCATTACTTGATCTAGCGATATGCATCCAAATGTGGATTGTTGTAGAATTTGTAAAAGGTTCAGAGAGAAGACAAATCGAAGCAAGGATCCTTCTTAGCCGATAGACAATCCCCGCTGCACCCCAGGTACATACTCCACTCCTACCCAATATAGTAAAGTAATTGCCTACCTCAGAGCCCTCCTCATCCTTTCGCCTTGGTTGTGTTCTTCATTGTTCAATGGGTTCCATGGATTAATATTAAAATTCGATTTGTTTACATGTTACCTGATTAGGAAATGTAATTGAATAAAAAATATCAAGCCCTAACTTTATATAAGTAGGGCATGTATTACCCGGTATGTGTATCACGTGATGTTTATATAGGAAGCGATATTTTTCTTGGAAATTTTTTGTAAACAAATGGAAAAGCAGAGAGGTTACTATGAAAAGGAATGAGAAGTCTTTTGATAGTGGTGGTCATTTTTGGAAAGTGGTATTTAAGCAGTAATTCAGATAACAGTTGTGTCCTTTTTTTTAAGATTGTTAGTTTAGATTTGGACGACGATGAACGTGTTCAAGAAAAAATTAAAAGAATGGGTGTACTCAATTAGTACAGAAGATCATTATGCCGAATATGATCCAAATGAGACCCCGAATTTTAATATGGGATTACGTTCTGGTAGAGATGATGCTGAGATAAATCCTTCAAGTTTGAATTTAACTGGTAACGCGAGTTCAAATGATTTAAATGTTGGAAATTCAATGAATGACGATAATAATAATTATCAAATTGATGATTTTAATAATAATACTGTATCACAAAAGGGTGTATCCGAAGTTTTATTAGCTTGGAGACATATTGATGCATGGACGGATGAACATAATCCAGATTTAAATGCAACATTAAGTGATCCATGTACTCAAAATGATATCACTCATGCAGAAGAAGATTTGGAAATTTCTTTACCACCATCTGTGAAAGCATCTTTACGTATTCATGACGGCCAAGAAGATTTAGAATCAATGACAGGTACATCTGGTTTGATTTACGGTTTACAATTAATGACAATTGATCAGATTGTTGCAATGACACAAACTTGGAGAAATGTTGCTATGAATTTAAATAAGCGTGCTACAGCAAATGGTTTATCAAATCAAACTTCAAATAACACCTCAACGGGTAGTTCTTCACAACAATTTCGAGGTGAAAATAATATTCAACAAAATCAATTCAAATTACCATATATACCTGATCAAAATTCTATACCTCCTGAATCAATTCAATCAGCTTATGCTCATCCTGCTTGGATTCCTTTAGTAACAGATAATGCAGGTAATCATATTGGTGTAGATTTAGCACCAGGTCCAACTGGTAATTATGGTCAAGTTATTATTTTTGGTAGAGAATTCGATACAAAATATGTTGTATCAAGTACCTGGGGTGAATTTCTTTTATCATTCGCTGTAGATTTAGAATGTGGTAATTGGTACTTAATTGATGATTCTGATGATTATTTCAGTGGGGATGGTGAACTAGTATTCAGAGATAAAAAATCTAATGGACCAATACAAGAATATTTAGAAGTTTTAAAGAAAAGAATTCTTTCTAAATATAGAGAATCTCAAAAAACAAATATAGAAAATAAAGAAACTGAAACACAACAAAAACCAAAGGACTCAGTAAGTGAAGATATTAAACATACTGTCGAAAATATAGACAATGCTGATGATACTGATTTCGAATTAGATGATGAATCAATTGAACAGGTCAATGCAGAAACAAAAAAGACACCTGAAATCATCGAGACCAAACCGGAAGATGATATAATTGAAGAACCTCAAGAAGAAATAAAAGAGGAAGAAAGTAAAAAAGATGAAGTAGATGATGTCAAAGATGAAGAAGTAAAGGAGGAAGAAACTAAGGAGGAAGAGGCTAAGGAGGAAGAAGCTAAGGAAAATGTTAAAGATGAAGAAGTAAAGGAGGAAGAAACTAAGGAGGAAGAGGTAAAGGATGAAGTCAATGATGAAGAGGCTAGGGAGGGAGAAGCTAAAGAGGACAAAGTTAAAGAACTTCAAACTGAATTTGAAAGTGTTACTTTATAGGCATATCGATTATTTATCACACATTCCCACCATATCAAGATTAAAAAGTCAATCAAAATAAAATATGGATATTTTCTAAATATTTGTAATGTAGTTTTACTATCAGATTTTTGCCTGTAACCTTAAAATAACAAATACACTTATTAAATATTTCTCGATATATAATTAATAGCACTTAACTGCTTTATGATTTAAATAAAATTCATGCACTAAATATTTATTAAAAAAAAAAAAGAGTCGATTAAATACATTCATATATGTTAAATATTATTTACCATATAATTCTTTGTAAAAATGGTTCATCTGCCCATGTGAAGGGATGCTTTATAAACACCAATAATGTAATTACATTAATGGCCATAAACCAGAGCAATTCCCATAATAGTCTACCTGTGGCGCTAATCGTGATAGGTGTTTCGTTTGGTTGAGCTGGGACTAGTTCTTCAAATATTGGTTCTGCGTTACATGTTATAAACATCCTCCAGAATAAATAAGGCAAAATATAATACCTTGGTTCAAATAATGGAGATGGAACGATTGTTACAATTGTGCAAAGCATTAAAGCTGTCCACGAAATATGAGTTAACTGAATCGGTAATTGAATTGATTCTTTAATAGGCAATGGAATTATTGGATGGAATACCATTTCATTGGGTCTCATTAATCCCATGTAACTAAACGTTGCAAAGTGGTAAATTATAGAAAAAAGACCATATTTAATTAGTTTAGATTTTGAATGAATTAACCTTCTAAATAAATAAAATGTGTAATGTCTATTATCTGCCAATAAAAATGGATGGACTATAGTAAAGTAGCGAATGACAAACATAATTAAAAGTAATTCAAAGAAGGTTCTCACGGGTCTTAATTGGCATCTTATTTTATATGACCTAATAAAATTTCTAGATAACCATATTGGGACACTAAAAAATAATAAAAACGTAAAACAATAAAATATTTGTACAAGATGAATACCGGCCGAATGGTTTGATTTATCACCTAAAGTTATTGATCTATTCCAAACTAAGTAAATGAAAAATCCCACAAAATTGACAAAATACGGTAAAACTAACTCGTTAAATTCTTCAATTGATGTTATTAATAGTTTTAAGTAATTGTTGAAACTATGTGTTGTAAATTGTTTAGAAATCATTGCTTTTCTCTCTAATACAATTACTAAAATGAATCCATTCCAGATAATATTAGTTTGTCTGAAGAAGCAACTTAGACCAGCCATTATTCCACTTAGCCATATACTTCTTTTTGAACCCCAAGGTAAAGTTACAGCCAATGATAAAGATTCTAGGATAAGTATAGTTGACCACACATCTGTGTAATATAGGTAATAATAAGTTGCCATCAAGGGAAAGCATGTTAATGATACAGGCCAAAACCCGATAGCATTGAACATGAATAGAGGTCTGAGAACGACTAATGGTAAGATAATTGTACCACCAATCAAATTTACTATTCTCAAAATAGTTAACGTGGACATTGATTTGAAGATAGGCTTCAAAATATGGTAGTTTACCCATCCAATTACATATAGTCCAGGGGGTGTAGTAATTTTAGGATCCCATTGGGACCAATTTCCCTTAATATATGTTATAGTTTGTTCGATATGGAACTTTTCGTCAATAAATTGATATGGCACAACTTTCCTTGTAAGATAAGTGAATGTAATAATAAAATAAAGAAGAATTACAGGATATGCTAATATATTTACAGTAAAGCCAGTGATAACCTCTTGTTCCAGATTCCTCTGTATGCCAGGTGCGATCAATTGAGTAGTTAATTCATCTTCTTCATTGGATATTCCTGTGTTCGATTGCTCTTTCGTATTTGTGTTACCATCCGCCATATTGATTGCGAAACGTAATCCTAGATATACAATAAGCTATGTCAACTCTTATATAATAGATATCCAAAAAAGGGTAATGATTCAGATATCAATTTATGTACCAAAGCTATCAGTTTAAAATAGTAAATAAACCTGGCGTGCGGTTAGATTATTAACCTTGATATTAGATGAAATTGGTTAACCACCATCACGTGAAAAATGATATCAAAGCGACAGTAATGTCATTAATTTATTAATTAATTAATAGAAAGGTAAAATAAAGTAAAATAATAAGCAATATCATTCTTGTTTTGTTATGTGATATTTATTTGCGGTGTGTGTGTGTGGGGGGGGGAGTGTGTGTCTATCTTAGCCGTTTGATATTAATATTGTCATGTATTCCCTCCATCAGTTCAATCAATCGGGAACCATAGATTCCTTTTTGTTGAAATTCGTTTATAATCTCTTCACAGTCATTCCATAATTCATAAAATCTTACTGTTTCATCATTCATTGCAATACATATCGATGTATAATCTGGTGAGGAGACTGTACTTAAAGCTCTTAATGGAGTAGGAGTTTTAACATACAGTTGTTGTTTTAAATTTGGATAAGTATAAACCACCAAGATAAGTGGGTTATCGACATCTCCAAATCCAAAGGTCGCCGCGATTTGTCTATATCGTCTTGACCAAATTAATGATGTTATTTGACCTGTGGTTTTAATCTCCTTGATCAACGTACCGGTAGTTGAGTGCCAAAATTTTATCGTTTTATCCTTACTACCACCGCCTGTAGCCAATAATGATTTTGACCATGGACAAAATGCCACCGCCTTTACTGCTGCAGTATGCTTTAGAACAAATCTTAATTTTGGAACTTCTATGTTACTAATATCCCAAAGGGTACAAGAATTATCATTGCCGCCGATGGCAACTACTACATCGTCTTGATTTATCGAAATTCCTGAATTTCAATTAAAATTTTCAGTTAGTAATCTTTCCACAAAATACTAGCATATATATATCTATATATATTCAATCAGTAAAAGGGTAGTTGTTTGTTTCATATGCATACCACACACTTGTTGACTTTGCGCTTGAAATTTTCCAGCTATACAAAGTTGTATTGATTTATTAAAGTCTTCGATAATCCTCATTAAACTAACATCACCTGATTCTCCTCCAAATATAAAAGTTAGATCATTATTATTAAACCATTCAACACATGTAATTCCTTTGCATGATTGTGTACTATATTCATAAAGTGGTTTCATTGATATTGAGCCACTGAACTTTCGAAAATGTTTGACACATGTATCTTGGTCATAAAGCAATAATGTTCCACGTTTTGTACCAATTAATAACTTTGTATTAAAAGGTGAGAATGACACACATGTTACTAAATCATTCCTTTGACGCAGAAAACCTTGATTTAATATAGGAATAGCACCAGATGTCTCTGACCACATATATACTGAACATCCTAATCCCACTAGAATATTACTAGTTCTTTTTGACCATGAAACCAGATTTGAATAAAAGTCATTTCGCAATGAAGGTGCATCCAGTATTCGATAAGGAATATGTGATTTGGCCCTCTTAAGATCTCTTTCTAATGCGACCGGTTTTGACTCGATATTTTTTGTATCAGTATCTAGAGCAATTTGTAAATTAGGTAATTCCTTTCTAATATTCCTTGGTACTTCAATATTTGGTGTTCTATACTGGAATACTTTCGATGTCGAATATAAATCTAAAGATTTGGCAATATATTTTCTATGATTTTTATACTCTTTAGTCCTTTTCCATTGGGGAATATTTCTTCTTCTATTGGTCAGTTGAGAACTACTCGAAACAGATTGTGTAGGAATATCACCTGAAGCATCCTGACTCAAAGCACTATAATAACTTGTGCTTTCTAAATCAGTGAAAAATTCTGGTGATGATAGTCGTTGTGGAGTGGTAGAAGAATCTTCTAGAATCTCAAATTCATCGGAACTGAAATGTTTCAAAAAGCTCACAGCTTTGTATGCCTTTTGTGAGGTATGTTGAGGTATATATCGATCAAGTACATTAACATTTTTCGATGTATTTCCTCTAGTATTCACTTCGGCGGCTATTTCACTTCTCGAACCATCACTCTCTGTTTCAATTGATTTATTACTTAGCGACATATATCAAATATATCAATATAATCTATTAAGCTATGGCTGTACCTTCTAAGCCTTTTTTTCTCTTTTATTTACACTGTTCCTGTTTGATTCGTGTGTAGTATAATTATAGTTGTGATCTTTTCAATTTTATAATTTTTGCCACTTTGTTTAAATAAGAATAATTCCAAATATAAAAAGGAAACCAACAATGTTCAAAAATAGCAAATATGTGTTTAATATATTAGGTTTATAGCAATTTTTTTTTAATTGTATAAGGTGAGAAGATTTGTATCTCCCACCAGAATACAGTATGCAA
The DNA here is from genome assembly GCA_003708465.2 of Kazachstania kunashirensis. Lineage (NCBI taxonomy): Eukaryota > Fungi > Ascomycota > Saccharomycetes > Saccharomycetales > Saccharomycetaceae > Kazachstania > Kazachstania kunashirensis. The sequence goes on from PPOH02000224.1 coordinate 47,819, forward strand.
AACTTGAATGAGCTTGCTAATTAAACTTTATTGAGAAAGATAAAGGATAAGATCAAGAATTTAAAAGATTGTTTTGTGTAATAATTATAGATGATCTACTAGTTTTATGAACTACCCAGTCGCTTTACCCTCTAGTGACGTTTACGTTGACGTAAGATACGTCGTTACTTCAAAATTGACTAGGGTATACCCTGTATAATTTAATCTTTAAACCAAGGTTATATTCGATTATACTAAAAGGAATAAAATATAACACGGTATTGTTTCCTAGTCAGATTTGATAGCATATTATGCGGTTTTTTTATCTTAATTCGATCCAATATTAAAATTGATTAAAAACATAAACTTTATTTTTCGTGATATTTTCCAACAAAATAGACCTTCAATTAATAAATAAAATGCCAATGATATTTATCAAATCAACTCACTCAGCTTGGATTAAGGATTCTTCTTCATATTGAGTTATATTCTTTCAAAAAGTATTTTAGTTATTTTAAGCACGATCGTTTACTTCCTTTTGTTATTAAAATTTATTGGAATCAAAAAAAAAAAGGTTCTGACAAAGACTACACATGTACAGAGTTTTTAAGGTAGGAAGAGGAGAATAAAAATAATAAGATTAAGGCAATTATTATCACATAGATGGAATCTATAAGATTTAACGATGTATCTTTTAATCAGGATGATTCATGTTTCAGCTTGTCCACAAATATAGGATTTAAGATCTATAATACGTTCCCATTGCAGTGTAAATTGGTTCAACAATTTGATGATTGGAAAGATAAGGGCAGAGGGATAGGAAAAACAAGAATGCTCAATAGATCTAATTATATTGCACTTGTTGGAGGTGGTAAGGAACCACGTTATCCATTGAATAGACTAGTCATATGGGATGATCTGGTAGGGAAAGAGAGTATCAGATTGAATTTTATGTCAATGATTAGATATGTGTACCTATCCCGTTGTTTTATTGTAGTAGTTTTAGATTCAAAGATTTGTTTATATTCGTTTGGTAAAAAACCTGTTAAACTGATTGAAGATATTGATATTCTAAGTGGATCATTTGTCGATTTTAAAAGCACAAGTTCAAGTAATGATAATTCAAGCAATGGTATACTCTGCTTCGAAAGTAATAAATATAGAGGACAAATACATGTGATGAATTTAAATAAAATATTGAAGGACACTGTTGAGAATCAGATTTTACCTACGATGATAATAAAAGCACATAAATCAGAAATTCAGCTAATAAAATTAAATCATCAGGGCAGTATGGTGGCAACTTGTTCGAAAAAGGGTACCTTGATTAGAATATTCAATGTACATAATGGTACTTTAATTAGAGAATTTCGAAGAGGTTTAGATAACGCTGAGATATATGACATGGAATTTAGTCCTAAGGGTAGCAAACTGGCGTTGATATCAAATAAACAAACCCTACATATTTTCCAAATCTTTGTTAATAAAAATACTTCTGGTAGACGTAACAGTAATGGAAGTTCGAACCAAGATGATGAAAGTGACAATATGTATAATAAGAAACTTCAAAGTTTAAACAATATGATTCCAAAACAATGGGGAATCAAGTACCTGGATTCTGTATGGTCAATGTGTAGCATTCATTTGAGGAATCCTCTGTTAAGCATAACAAACGCACAAGCCGCTAGCATGAGTAGTAGTGCATCAAGCTTTGAGAAGGAATTTGAGAAGGATACATGCAAAATCGGATGGTGTAATTTCAGTACCTTAGATGATGGGACAAGTCAAAATGAAAGTGATGAAGATAATAGTGAGGATAGTCTGGTCCTAGTTTGGAAGAATAGTGGAATATGGGAAAAATATGTGATATTGGAAAAATCAATAGACAAAGAATCTTCTAACGATTCTTCAGGTCCCGTTAAATATTATTCAGTGAATGAAAGTTTGAGGAATAATAATATGAATGACACTAACAAGCATAAAAGAAAATGGGCGATTGTGAGAGAATCGTGGAGAGAACTATGAATATATCTACTTTTAATCTGCTACGAACTTTACGTAAAAAAATGTACATAAGTAGAAATTAAAAGTGTTTCTGTAATATATGTATATACAAGATAGTAAAAATGCAGCCAATTTCAATAATAACGACGGTGCAATTATTATTAATGTAAATTTTCGATTAATAATTTATTTGTGTGCTTATCATTAAAGTAGGTTCCATGAAAATTGTTTTTAAACTTTTTGGAATCATTAGCGTTATTAAATGCAAAGTAAAATAATGAGAAAGATCTTGATGATATATTATTGTCGTTCCAATATAACTTGAAACAATGTTTTATATCGTAAAACCAAAAAATGTCCCTGACTTGGTTGGGACTTATTTCGTTTGGTAAATTCCATACCAGTGATGATCTGGATTCTATTTCTGATAATTTATCAAGGTTATTCATGGCATTGATTCCACTTGGTTCTTTCAAATTACTAAAATAATCATTTTTAGATTGGTACGCATTGAGTAGATTTTTGGAGTACTGATTGAGGATATTGGTCATTTTAAGGAAATCGTTCGAGTTACTCAAAATCGGTGTGAATTTTGTTCTAACTTTATTAATCTGAGATAATTTTGTCTCATTATAGTAGTTATTCAGATCATGATAATTATCAAAAATTAAGTAATATGTATCCTGAAATTGAAAGAACTTCGGATCTCTTTTTCTAAGAAAACTAAAGTTTGTAGACTTCTGCATATCATTAGGTAACACTTCGATAAAATCTTCTTTAATCAACGATGGATTGTAACTTTTAAAACATAATGTTATAGGTCTATTGGCAACAGCACCAAGAGGGGTGACCGCCCTTTGTTTCAGCGTCCCGCCCACGATTTTCCCAGAATCAACGATTCTACTCACAATATCAGCAATTACCTTCTTATTTCCACTCATCACATCAAATATACCCCATTACTAGCCTCCATGAACGCCAATTCTATATCAGTTCAACTGCCAATTGGTGTCTTTATTTACCCTGAAACTTCGTCTCATCTTTTTCGTTTTTCGTTTTTTCATTGTTTTTTTCTCTTAAAGTTGAAAGAAAAAGTATAAAAGGCGAGCAAATTGCGATTTTATTTGGAAGTTCTCATTACTTGTTTCAACATTTGGATCTTAGGAAACCGAGGCAATCGTTGTGTTGTGCTTGTGGTTGTACTTCTTCGGGGGGTGATTGTTCTGGTCTGGAGATCGGTATCAAGAATTGCAATAGTTTACTGTTGCATTACTTATAACGAACATGGTTCTTGCCTTTTACCAGAGCCATCCGGGTATCGTCTCCGTTGTTATAGACCGTCAGTTATAATTCCTACTCTATGAGTGAGCAGCTTCAGTTGTCTTCAAATATTATAACATTTTTTGGAACTATTTCATTCCTTCCATGTGATATTCTTTTTTGGTATATTCGTGGAACTCACATTCTCGTGTCCCTGTGATCAATGGCGATCACATACACTTTTATATAGTAGTTATATATACATAGGTTTTTTTGTATGGGTTGTCATTGATCTGTACTATGCGAGAGATCTTGCCACCCACCACTGGATGCACTATTGCTCTTGGTTCCAACTTTAGAAATTGGTTTGGTTAATTTCTTTGTTTCAGTAATCTTTATCACTACTGACCCTGAGATAAGTAGAATACTGGGTAACATAGCCAAAAGGTAACCCATCCTAACCTCAAGTCTTCAAAGAGAGTTCTTTTGCATCGATTCTGCTTCCTGATGACACGCAGTATTCCAGCCAGTAGAATTAAATATTGTTGTCCAATGCCTTAAACTTGTATTACTCGTAACCCGAAGTGACTGAACCCTAAGGAGAAGTTTATGATAACAATATGCAATCGAATTTAAACCATTATTTGCATCATATAGCTTCATTAGCAGCTTCAATAGTTCAATAACCTGGTTCTGTTTTAAATATATATGTGGTGTTCGGGTGTCTTGATGTTGTTCTCTTGGAAATTTCTTACTAAATTTTAAAGGAAAGTATGAAACTAATAGTAAGAAAATACATTAGACAATTTGCAAGAAAAATAGCACAACAAAAGAGGATCTGAATAAGTACAATGGTTGTAGGTAACTCTATGTGGGTAGGTTTATCCAGGCCCCTTAGGGATTGTTCGCATATCCATCAGTCAATAAAGTTTTACTCAACAAGACCATCCCTGATAGCACCCAGTGTTGTACAAACGATTAAAACTGTAGCACCTGAAATTAACCATTCCCCACAACAGGCATTCAAAAGAAAATGGATACCCAAGAGGTGTGGTGCTATAACCGAAAAAGTTGGGATGTTACCATATTTTGATACTAAAACAGGTGAAAGAACGGCAGCAACTTTACTTAAATTGAACAATGTCGAAGTTATAATGCATCGTATACTTGAAAAAAATGGTTATTATGCTTGTCAGGTCGGTTATGGTGACAGAAATCCAAAAAATTTGTCTAGACAATTATTAGGACATTTTGCTGCTAATTTAGTTAACCCAAAAGTTAAGTCCGCAGAATTTAAAGTCGCAAATGAACAAGGTTTATTAGATTTAGGTACTGTCTTAAAACCATCATTCTTTGAAGTTGGTAAATTTTTAGATATTAGATCAGTTTCAAAGGGTAAAGGTTTTGCTGGTGTCATGAAAAAATATCATTTTAAAGGTTTAAGAGCATCACATGGTACATCCGTCATGCACAGACACGGTGGTTCTTATGGTCAAAATCAAGATCCTGGTAGAATTTTACCGGGGAAAAAAATGCCAGGTAGAATGGGTGGAATTAACGTTACTGTTCAAAATGTAGAAATTTTAAAGGTCGATGATGGAAATAATGTTATTTGGGTTAAGGGTTCTGTACCTGGTCCAAATGGTTCAATAGTAAAAATTCAAGATGCGATTAAGAAGCAAGACATATAATTAAGATTGAATAAATCGCACATATTAATATTATATATATAGATATAGATTATTCGAATAACATGTAAATATGAAATTAATTTTTTATTATATTCAGTTCTCCCATTCTAATTTGTCATGCTTATTAGAAAAAAAGAAAAATATTTTAACCTTTTATATAAATATGTTACACAATGGAATAGAATCAATTATTCTATCTTTAAGATATTATTTTTAATTATTTTTTTATTAATCATCCAGTTCAGATGGTTTTAGTAAACCACCAACTTTAGATGCTTGCTCTCTTTGGATTTTGTTTTGCTGTTCAAGCGCACTTTCTTTTTCTTCTGTAAATAGATAATCTGTTGGATCACCACCAATTTCCTTAATTTGAACTAGGAAATCTCTTAAGATACCATTAAATTTGATAGGTTCTTTGTATTGCTTAGTCAAGGCAATTAAGAAGTTCGTAACCTGATCATTGGTTAAATGTGGGAAAACACTAGATAACATATTAGCCAAAAATTGATTTAAATAAACTTGATTAGAAGTACCTTGTGGAACTTCTTTTTCTTGATAAATTGGAACAGAAATTTTATTGTCGTAAACTAATGAGATTAATTTCATTAATAATAGTGATTGCTTTGAAAATCCTGATTTGTGATCCGAATCAGTCAAGACATAGAAGGTCTCACTAATAAAGGTGAAGTAATAGTTTTCATAAAATGCGTTGGCAAATGGCGTGTTTCCCATGTTTTCAATGTTGTATATTAATTGAACAGCGATTGATAAACCATTGACTTCGATATCTCTATTGTTATGTTTGAAAGCCCAACAGATGGCATCGATATATAACTTAAATGCAGCAGATGGTAATTCTAGGAACGCGTTGAAAGATTTTTCATTGATAATCTTTAATAACTTGTAGAATTCAACACGATGTTCTGGATATTCAGTGAAATCTTGGTTAATCATACTTAAGGTACATTCAAAAACACTCTGTAGAATTAGAATAACACCTTGTGGGATCATATGACCAACCTTGTTAACAACAGTAGTCATACAGTTTAAAACTTCAGCATCTCTTGCATCAGGAACATTACTCAAATAATCTTCTAAAACTGCATTTAATAAAGGTTCAACCAATACCTTAACAACGTCATCTAAATTCTTTGCACGGGAGATATATATTTCTACTAATTTCAATATTTCTTTCTTGATTGTTCTTAGACCACGCACTTTAGGAGTTTTAGTAGCAATTACACCTTCACTAGCAACTTGGCTTGAAATCATTGAGGAAACAGCTCTGTATAGTTGTAACATATTGTAATAAATATGACCCAATTGTGGGTAAAAGTCAGCACCCATTGCGGTACAAACAGCGACATTTGTTTTAATAATGTTAGCAATAATCTTAACAGTTTCGGAGTCTAACAATAAAGCTGGGTTTGCAGTTGATTGTTCAACAATTGTATCCCAAGCCATATTAGGTAATTGCATTAAATCATTTAATAATCTAGTTCTTTCAGCTGGATTTCTCTCTTCCGAAATAATAATACCACATGCTCTATAGAAAGTATGAACTTGTTGAGGTTGTAGATCAGTAGTTGTATCTTGGATATCCCTGATTATAGCTTGGATAAAAGGTTCAGATTCACGTGGTTGTTGGATGACAAAATGATATTTACATTTTTGAACAATCTTGATAAATGTATCACAGGCCATATCTTGCACACCTGCATGGGTTTCATGCATAAATTCAAATAGTTTCAGAATAACAGTTTTTAAGAAATTCCAATGAGCCTTTAAGAAACGTGGATATTGACCGACAACATACATAATATCAGAAGCAACAACAGCTTTGTTATCTTTACCTCTCTTCTTTTCAGTTAAGGCTAAAAGATCCTTGATTACCGTTACAACGAATCTCTTTTCAGTATCTTCACTCATAGTACCCGAAATAGAACCAATTGCCCAAGATAGAGTATTAATGTTATGCCATGACCACTCAGATCCGTCGATTTGTCTAGCTAACTTGTTGATCATAATTTGTTCAGTATCAACAACATTTAAATGTGTCAAATAAACTAGAACCTCTCTCTCAGATTTGTATAATTGGATTGTATCGGACTCCTTAACGAATTCTCTAACAATTTCACCTTCATCATTTTCAACAACAAGAACTTCTTCAGGTCTAACCATATTTTCAATGATAACCCATCTCAATTGCGAACAAATATCTTCATAAATATGTTTTTTTAATGGGAATTTCTTCATAAATTCAGGATTAAGAGCGCCTGAACCTGTTGATACAGCTTGATTGCCAACAGATAATTGCATTAATGGGTTTAGTTCATTAACTGGTAGTTGTTGGACTTCTTGGAATAAATTAGCGACAAGAGTGTGCCAATAATCTAAAGTAGTTTTAAATAATTCTCTTTCATCAATTTTAGACAATTGAATTAAGTATTGATGAGCATTCAGTAATAATTCTCTTAAACTATCGTCACTTTCTAATAAATCTCTATGATGTGTTAAAAAAGTAGTTAAAAACATTGCAAAATCCTGTAAGAATGATTGATCTGTACCGTTAGCCATTGTATAACTACTTTTTAAGTCGGCTGTTGGTGGGATAACATTAACTGCAATTTGTTGTAAAGTATTTTGGAAGAAAAGTACGGTTTGAGTCCTAATTGATGCATTATCTTGTGGTATATTTAAACTTGAAACTTCTGTTAAACATTTTAATGTAATTGCTCTTGTATCGGCAGAAGCTAAGAATTTAGTACTTAATAACTCTAATATATTTGTTTCATAAATGTAACGGTATGGGATCCAATGGAAATATCTTAGTAATGATTCTAAAGCTGCTACAACTAAAGAAGGAGAAGATGCCTGTTCTAGAACTTGGAAACATAATTTAAAAATTTGTTCGAATTCTTTTGACATCGATTCTTTTAGATGTAAAGTTTTCTTTTGGGTCATTTGTTCAGCTGAATAATCAAAGACTTCTTCAGATAATAATTTCAAAATAACCATATTATTTTCACAGACATTGACAGATGATGATGAGCTACCAATTAATTCTGGAATAAACTCTGGCCAGTTTTCAGGCCATTCTTGTTTTAAGACTTGAACTAAAGTTAAGTCAGATTTATTAATTAAATTCTTCTGCGATTTAAAAGTATTGTCATCTTGACACATTGAAATAATCATACCAACAATAAAATTCCTAATCCCTACTCTTTGTTCTTCAGGTAGTAATTTCCATTTTGTCGTAATTAACTTATCCATGATAGATAAACCAATGAATTTGGCTTGTGGATTTTTTGAAAATTGTAGAATTTGATCTGCACGTTGCCAAGCATCTGGATGTTCCTGAAATTTGGTCAATATTTGCTGAGCTTGCTTCTGTTCAGCACCTGAACCACGGTAGAAAGTATCCACCACTTGGTCTAATAAATTTATATCCAATTCCTCAGAAAATTCTAGAATTGCTTCCATTATCACTTTCTTCTTTAATTTATATTTCTTAAAACTTACTAAATGGGTTATAATTGGTTTGGTATTTTATTAATATCAATTTTTCTTCTGTTTGTTTTTGTTTCTATATGTGATCAAAAATAGTCAATTAAGGATCGTGTAAAGTTCTATATACTTTTTTTTTTCCAACAAATTAATACTTTTTTGACGTAGCAGCTCCCAACAAGAACCTTTGATGCAACTAACAGTTTATGCTGAATCCAAACTTTGTGTCTTAATTTTACCAGTTACTTAATTGAACCCATGCGCTGAACCAAATCTTGAAAAAGTTGTGGTATATGGAAGTTTTTTCTTTCCTTAAACCACATCGCTAAAAGGGGGCGGGGTAACCTCATGTTGTTATTACGATGACAGTAACTTATAAAGGCATAAATTGTATTAGTTTTCTGTTTATCTCAGTGATTATATTGAATTCTAGTAGTAATGTGTTACTATATTATCAGAATTATATTGGTTTGGTTTTTTTAATGGGTATATTTCGGGGTTAAAGAAAATAATTACAGAAGGAAAGAGAATCAGTTAGGAAATATATATAATCTGAATTTTATTAACTATTTTCAAAACTTCATCATCAGTTTTTATAGGATTATTCCGTTTATTCTCCCCCTATGATCATAATAACAACTGTGTTTCCTTTATCGTACTAGGATCGTTTCTGTTTTATTTAGCGAAACTTTTTGTCTATCGAGACTCATGTTTGTTATTTGTTTAGGTTCGTATTTGTTATCTTTATCATTGCATGATCAATAATAACAACACAGATCGCTTTAAACTTTAAGCTAAGAGATCTAAAGTTTTGAACTAAAAACAAAATCAAAGAAAAATATGCGCAAGTGGTTTAGTGGTAAAATCCAACGTTGCCATCGTTGGGCCCCCGGTTCGATTCCGGGCTTGCGCAATTTTTTTGTCAGTCATTCGAACTGATGCCATCCATATCTTTCTTTCCAGTTTTCTTGTATCCTAATTGAATTATTCAAAATATATATATACATATATATATATTTAAAACTCTATAAATTTTACTTAAAGTTCTCTATAAAATTTCTCTATTAGGAAATCTATAGGATTCCGAATCATCATCGGACGAATTCAATTCTTCATTACTTGACATATCCTCGATAAAAGCTTCTACTGAGGTGCCCACTTTTGGAGACCACAGAAAATTGTTCACCCCAAAATTCATTCTAGGTGTTTCAGACGGATATGTCTCGGTTGGATTTTTAATTCTACTAGAAGAACCATCTTTAGTTGGTGTATCCTTGATTTCCTGGAATGGATAATCCTTTGACATCGTCCTTGACATATACTTCCATCTTGTTACCACCATATTTAAAATATCTACAGTTCTTTCATTGTCCAACAATTTATCGACTTTACCCAAATTGTATAAATATCTCACATATTCATCAATACCCAAACACTCTCTCGGATTATAAGTGGTATATAAAGGCACCAATTCTAATAATGTTTCAAATCTTATCGCACCTCTATGCGAATTAATGTAACGAATTTCTTGAACAAATCTTCTGTATTTCAAACGTCTTGCAATAATTTTGACTTTATTAATTTGATTCAATTCCTTATTTAAACCTACTAAATCAACATCTACATCATACGGATCTTCAACGTTGACCTTAATGTAATTATCAACTAAGTTTTTAATAGTTAAACTTCCCTCCCAGATCTTGAATGAAAGTGTACCATCAAAAGCATGCATTAGTTTAGGTAAATATGAAAACTCTAAGTCACCAGTACCATCAGTATCTAAAGATACCCATGCCGTAGTAAATTTTCCAATTTCCTCTCTATTAACAACAGAATGTGCAACACCCTGTCTGTAAACATAACTGAAATTATTAATAATCAAAGATATGAACATGTTAACGAAAATATACATTGATATGACATTCCAAGACAGCAAAAGAATATATGCATATACCGGTGAACCACAATCACTACCGGAATTGCTATCTTCAAAACAATATGGTGATGTAAGTGTAAGATCGTCCATGATATAGTTCCAACCTTCACCAAAACTACATCTAAAAAGAACAACAAAAGCTTTGATAATTGTTCTGAAGTTAATATTATTGGTAGTGTTGGGACCCAATCTTGTTAACCCAAAGATCTGATTTAATGCCATTGCATAAACCAAAAATAAAATACCCCACGTGTAAATTAAAGACATGATACGAGGAAAACTTGCCATTGCTGTTTCTAACAGTTCACAAAGTGTGTTACTTTGAGGAATAACAAATAAAAATATCACTAAATGGAAAAAATCATTAAAATTATGGAACCACAGATGAGTACGAGATATATTCAAACCGATAACTGAAAATATGAATGAAATTGAAACAATACAAAATCGAATCACATTCCATACCTGTGTGATGTATAGCGAAATACCTTCACCAATTACCGAGATGATTTCCTGTATTAGAAAGATAGTGATTGAGCACATTAGAAAAATATCATTATAACTTATGCCACTCGAAAATTCCCCTTCATATGAAATTGCCAGTAGGAAGATAATATGAAGATAAAGAACAAGTTGTAGAAATGATGCGTAATAAAAGTTTTTCTTCTCAACAGCTAGTTCATAACAGAACCTTCTGAAATTAGAGATCTCAAGTATGTTTGGAATTGCTCGAGGTTTTGCCTGTGACAATAATTTTTTCGATTCTAACCATGATTTCTCTTCAATTGTATAATATGCACTACCATTGGTTCTAGCATGGTTGTTAATAATAAACGAAACAAATAAATTTAAAATAAAAACCATGCTTAAGAAATTAAACAGGACCAAGAATACAGCATTATTAGAATTACCTAACGATGAAGCGGGTGTTCCTACGCCTGTACTATTCATTAAATTTTCTAGTAAATCTACCCAACCCTCCAGGGAAATTATCTCATAAAGGGACCTAAAAGCGCTAGAGAAGGAATCAAAATAAAGATACGGATTACTATAAGCTCTTGGCATCATAACGTCGAATTGAAAAACTGTATTGCTATATTCGTTATAACAATGTGACTTATCGAGACTTCCGTCATTACAGGTTGCCAGTCTACCCTTGAATATACCTAAACCCCATACTGTGAATGGTAGTAATAAACTGAAACAAATAAGAGCGGCTTCGCCTATTCTTTTCATACCATCAAACATAACAAGATTAAAGGTTTGCCTGGCAGTATTACTAATTGTCAGGCACCTCAAAGCTCGTAAAGCTGACAAACCTCTAAATATTCTTGAAAGATTTCCGTCGTTTTTAAGGTAAACAATAAAATATATCCACATCGATATCAAAACTACAAAATCAATTAAATTCCATGGATTCCTAGCATATGCGTTTGGTGAATATAGAAGCCCATCGGCTACCGTTTTAACAATAAATTCAACCGAGAATAATGTTACTAATGAGGCATCTAAGTAGAGTGGCCAGTCATAATTCCTAATAGAATGACTTAATCTGTATAGTGGTGTCACGTAGCATGATGAAACAATAAGTAGAAGTGTAGCAAGTGCATACACAAAAACAAAAACATCTCTTTCTATCCTATAAAAATACCGTCTCTTATTATAAAGATCTGTATCATCCTCGTAAAATCGAATACCATCAGTTCTTTTACCAGTGCTTGGTGGTACTAACCTCTGGCAGAATCTCCGAAATCTATGTCTTGGTGGGAAAATAAAGTATGAATAATTGAAAGAAGGGTTCTTCTTCAAAAATAATATTTTTTCTTCTTCAAATTCATTTAATTGGAGTACATAACTTTTATTACTTCTGTCATTAGTTTCTGTGAAAAGAACTTCAGGATGTTTATAGAAGGGGTTATTCGCGAACATCGCAATTTTTCCAAGAGATGCAATTTTATCTGACAATCCCCCCAACCAGGTTTCCATTCGATTAGGAATCGATGTATTCTTATCTTTATATTCCTTTGCCAAATCTTCCATATTGTGAGCAATATTCATAATAGCAGTTCCTCTCATTAAAAATTGTTTAAAGTCTCTTGAATCATCTTGATAGTTTCTTTTGAAAATCTTCTTTCTTAATCTTTGTAGAAAGCTTGCATGTGTGTATTCTTGAATTTTTTGAGGATATACATACTGTAGATAATGTCTTATCTGTTGAGGTCTCTTTTCATTCTCATCGACATCCATACTTTCTGAAATTAATGCAATGAAAATGTTTAATATGACAGAATTTGATAAAATGAACCATACAATCAACAAGACTGAACTAAAGAAGGCAGATGAAACGTTTGGCGAATACTGTTGTATCCCGTAAAGAACGCTTGTCCAATTCTCTGTTGAACCAATTGTAAATAATGATAGAAATGAGTTGGGTATCGAATGCATACCCATTGGATAATTATCTATCTCATCCATTGGAATCACGTCCTCCATATATATAGACAGGATGATTGCAACAAGAAATGTGAAGAAAAAATAAAATGAAGATAAGTTCCAAATCATCAAACCGTTCTTCAAAACCTGTTTCCATAAAGTTCTTGTAAATGGAATCGCTAAAACAACCCTGTAAAACCGACTAATTTGGAATATAGATAACCAATAATAAGTATGTCCCAATTTGCCTGATACAGCTAGACAACTGAGAATTAGAGCTACTATTGAAATAATAGAGTCAAACAAAAAATCAAAACGTATTATGAACTTCCAAAAATTAGGCGAGTATATTATCAGTCTACCAATTGTTTCTATAAATAGAGCAATCGAGACGGCTCTGTCAACTTGGTATAACGTTTTATAAAAGTCAGCAGAGCTATCTGCTTTAATGCATGCACGGAAAACTAAATCAACCATAATCAAACCTACAAATATTGGCTGAATTGAATTATGGATTCTTAATCCTCTGACTGACCATTCAGGCAAAATTTTTAAAGAGGCCTTGACTTGAAAGTACTTCCAATATCCAGCAGTCAAACGGATTGGCCAACTTTCGTTATAGTGCTTTTCTAGTTTCTTTTTCTTAAACTTTTCATTTGCAATGTCAAAAGATGAAACTAAAACCGCAATAAGTAAGTTCATCATCCAAATCGTAAGAACAAATATGGCGACAATGAAAAATAAACATGCAGCCATATCATCTGAATCCATTAAATAGTACATCAAATCAGTAAAAGTATTTGCACTCATAATCACGAAAACTAGTTCCATTGAATTCACGATGTTATCAAAACTGACTCGTCCATTGAAAGGATTTGCATTTGATATACATCGAGAATTGATAGGGCATAGAAAACCCTTGCTAAGTGGACCACTATCACCATTACTAAATATGTATGGCTCTGGCTCCCCCGTTACTGGATCTAATTGGCCACCGCAGAATTGCATGCTATATTGATAAGTGTCACTGGTATCATCTGGGTTTATCCAGACACATTGTCTTCTTAGAGAACCTTTAAATAGTTGTACACCTAAGATACCAAAGAATACCCAAAAATAAACCAACATGGATCCAACACTAACCAATTGTGGGATACCGTATTTTAGAGCCCTCAAAATGGAAGAAATACCAGTATCAGTATCTACTAATCTTAAAATCCGCAATACTGCCAATGGTTTAAAAATTTTGACACCAGCTCGTTCATCAAAGTTTTTTATGGAAAGAAACATCCCAATCCAAAAACATACTGTGGACACAAAGTCAACCCTATTCCACGATGAACGTGTAAAAGCTCTTGGTGTATCGAAGTAAATTTTTTTTCCTTTGGATTTTTTATTTTTGATCACAGAACTATTAAAATCTTGCTTTTTAATTTCTACATCATTAGCTGAAAATACCTTGATCGGTAATATATAGTTTACAATCCGGTAACCATATTTTTTTGTAAGTGTATTATAAAGTTTAATGATACCAAACCTCTGTAGCAATGACACATAATCTTTCCCATATGCTTTAAACATCTCGGAATCATCCCAAAATCCAAATGCAATGATTTTTGTAACGTCGTTTGCTGTAAAATAAATGAATAAAATTAAATTAATGTAATCTGACCAGGAATGAAATCTATAAAGGAATGAATAATTTGAAGGATGGTATGTTCGATATGCTAATAATGCTGTGAAAAATGCTAATAATAGAAGGTATGTGAATTTATATTTTTTGTTCATATGCAATTTAGCAAGCTTAAGCCTGATAGGATTGATGGGTGGAATAATACCCATGGAATTACCATATAATGTTAAAGGTTTAGTGAATGGTTTACCCGGTGGTTGATCGAAATCTGGTAGTTCAACTGAATATGCTGAAATTGCCAAACTGATATCTTTATCAGAATCCTTTGAATCACTTGTGGTTCGGTCGGGCTGATTAATCTCAAGCCTTGATGTTTCAACCACAGACTGTCTCCTAGATGATGTTACATTCCTACTAGGTGATCTCTTAAAGATGCCCAGAAATTCTGTGCTACGATTTTCGGGAGTGCTACCACCTTGGAAGGATGGAGAATACAGGGCAGATCTAGGTGTCGTTTCAAAATCGTTACCACTATCGTCGCCATAATAATCACTGCCATCATCATCGTCATCGTCATTATCGTTTTCAGCTTCACCAGAATCCAGTTGTGGTAACCAGCCTAATGATTTATCCATTGGTAATAAATTGAAACCTTTCTGCAAATCTTGAAACTCATCCAAATCATCGGCAGCGACAAAAGATAATACTTTTGCAGATCTTGGTGCTCTACTGCTTCTACTTACCGAACTTGCTGATCTATGTGTACTTGGACTCCTACTCCTACTCCTCAGTCTATTATCACGTAATGCTGTAGTTATGCTTGATAGAGGCGTATGATGCAACGGTGATGAGCCATTATTATCAACGTTTTCTTCACCTCCACTGAAAGAACTAGTTCGAAGCGACAGCTTTGGGCGTATCTTAATAGGTGAATTGATTGGCTGCACTTTTTTGAACAATGCAGCAACTCGTGATTCATTCTTTTTTGCAGGTTGATTCTGTATTTGAGAGCTATTGTCATCACCAAGACTCTCTACATCTGTTTGCGGCGGGACAATATGAAGAGATGGGGGTATAATGTTTGGTAGATTAGGTAGATTAGATAGTTCAGTGCCATTCTCCTCATCTTCCCCGCTGGAATGAGTAGTAACAGGCTCAAATGGGCCCGTCAACTGTCTCTTGACAATTTTCATTAAACAATTTGTTTAATGTATAATGTAATTCCAAAAATAACTAAGGCAACGCTATTGGAAATCGTCAGCCAGTTTTCTATAAATATAGCAACACCCTATCTCGTTATGGATATATATAAAATATCAAAAAATGCAATTCTTAAGATAATATTAATTTCTACCTTTGTATGGGTGAAGTGCTTATATATTCAATGTTCGGACAATAATTTTTTTTCAAAGATTAAGATCAGTGATTACTTAAATTGAAAAATACTATAAAAGTTGATAAGAATAACCGTTCTTGAGGCAAGAAGGGCAGCACACTCTCCATATGATCAACTATATTTTTTGGCCTAGTGAAGTTTTTCGAAAGGAATCCCAGTTTGAGGACAAACCATTACTCGCTATTGCAATTAAATTAGAAGGTGCAGATCATGTCGTGTTAGATGTTGAGCCTTTGATGTCCTTTGAAAAATGTACCTCTCTTAAATATCCCTACACAATAATAGGAAAAAGGGATGTGCATGGTAATTGGTCTATAGATATTCCTGATTTTATCATCGTAGAATTTGAGGTGCCCAAATTGAGACTGATGCAATTCTTCTCTGTGGAACCAATATCTTTGATCCTTCCTGAGAAAGAGATAGCTGACGAAGGCTCTTACAGAGAATTGACCAATTTAGAAGGATTGGTAAATTATGAGAGATACCAGACAAAGAATGAAAATTTACGCAAAACCGTTGATGTCATTAATTTATACCATTCACACTTATATGCATTTAAAAAAACCTATCCTAATATTGGACATTTCAATGAGAATCTCGATATTGGTATTTCTTCACTTCAAAAGTGGTATACATCTACTGCTATTCACAAAATTTTATGCCATACTTTGTTCTACCTTACCATAGGTATCTATTATATAACATTTTATGGTTCGCTATTATTGAGAACAACCTTTTCTTCTCTTGTGAATATATCTGCTACTGCAAAACAAATTGATTTAAGATTCCAACAATTTTGTTATTTCCCAAGCCAATTCTTAAGAATTAAGAAAAATGTAACACTTAGGGAGGAGATTCCTCATTTCGATAGACCAACAGACAAATCTGACTCCACAAAGAAGGAATTGCCATGTAAATACTACCCAGACTATATTAGATTTTATAATATTATATGGTTAATTGTAAATGATTTGTCCTTTGGTTTAATAATTGGTGCATATCTAAAGGATCATCATGAGATTATTGTGGATAAGCTAAGTGAACTTATATCAACTACCTTATACGATAAAATGATAAATGTAACACAATTTCTAGCTGGTAACCCATTTGGGATCAAGTTAAATGATGAGCTTGCTTCATTTTTATCGGAGTTGTTTCTTTGGATAATTGAGTTTTCCTATAACTCATTAATTAAATTTACAAGTGATAAAGACAAATTAAGTACATTTTTTAAATTTGTAACAAGAGCGTTATGTACTTTTGGTGCATCATTTGGGATATCATTAATAATAGATTTTTTTAGTCTACTATCCTTCCATATCTACTTATTTTACCATATAAGTAGTAAAATATATTATTGGCAAGTGAATGCAATGATAAGCCTGTTTTATCTATTTTGCGGAAAGAAAAGGAATATTCTTAGACAGAGAATTGATTATGACTATTTTGAATTAGACGAACTTTTAATGGGTACTTTGTTATTCATTGTATTAGTGTTTTTAATGCCAACAGTATTATCATTTTATTTCTGTTATACATTATTATGGCTATTAGCTGTATATATTCACATTATTTTGGACTCAGCAATCGGTTTAATTAACCATTTCCCATTATTTGCTCTCTTGCTAAGAATAAAAGATCCAAAGCGTCTACCTGGTGGTATTTTAATATCATCTAAGAGGCTTAAGTCAAATGTTCTAATTTTCAAGTTAGCAAATAATCCACTGAAGGTCAACATGATGTTCAAACCATTCTCCTCTTCAATGAATAAGATCAAAGGTAATTACTTTTCCATGTCAACTTTCAAGAAATTAATAAGTGGTGTTCCCATCAAGGTTAATAGAAGCGATTTGTATGATGTATTATACTCTTCATTACCGGAGAAACCTGGAAATATTACAGAATTAATACCCCAGTTAGGAGCAAATTTACCTGATGGTAAAAGGAAAATGAAAAAGTAGCGTAATTTATTGTATATTTACAAGTTTATAGTTCGCTTTATATATCTACCTTTTAAACATATATACCGCATGCATGACTAAAGGTAATTTATTTTTTGTTCACTTAATGAATCTAAGTGCTAGCAACTTATTTCTTCTTTGATTTACCTCCAGCTGCACTCTTCTTCATCTTCTTTGGTGCACCTTTACCACGACGCTTTAGACCTTCGATTTTAGATAATCTGTATTCTTCCTGTTCATCAATAAAAGAAGTATCAGGGAATAGCGTCTTTAGATGTTTAAATTTTAAAAAATCTGGATTACCATAATAACCTGCTACAGATGGACCTTTCAATCTCCTGGATAGAACTTTAGACCCTGTTCTGACACCACTAGGATTAAAACTCTGATCGAATATTTTGGCAGAAATTTCTGCCAGTTTAAGCAATCTAGCTTTTGGTACACTCATTACCTACTAGTTATATATCTATACGTCTATATCTGCCAGTGTAAACCTTATTGGAACTTTTATGCTTAATTTTTAACCTTAGAAATAACTACTTTATTCATCAATCTTGTTTTCGTTATTATTATTATATCCTTGCGGCTGTAAGAAAGTTTCGTGAAGTCCGCCTTGGTCAAGAAAGAAGGTTTACTAGGTCAAATGATCAAGAAATAATGCATAAATATTTTTAATTATGGTAACTTATTTTTACTTTATAAATCATCAGAATCTTGATTTTAGACTATATAAAATGTAGAATTTTTATTTTTTAAATTGATTATAAACTAGTATACTAATGGTAAATTAAAATAAATTATATTGTTAAATTACACTTTGTTAAATTACCATTCAACAGCATCAGTGTTTTCTTCAGCCCATTCGGAAGCGCCAGTAGCTTCTTCAGTGACTTCTTCCTTGGTTTCTTCACCATCGACAGCTTCAGCTAAAGCTTCTTCAGCAGTTTGAGCTTCAACTTCTTCTGGGTTTCTGTAGAAGTATAAATCTGGCATGATAGACCATGGTTGGGTTCTATCAACTAAAGCACCTCTTAATCTTAAGACTTCTCTAGCTAATAAGTACCAGATTAAACCAATGGAGTGTTTACCTCTATTGTTACATGGGATAGCAACATCAACGTATTCAGATGGGGAATCTAAATCAGTTAAAGCAATAACTGGAATGTTAACGTAAGAAGCTTCCTTGATAGCTTGGGCATCAGATCTTGGGTCAGTAACGATAACTAGTCTTGGTTCCTTGAAAGAACGGGTAATGTAGTTAGTGAAAGAACCTGGAGTAAATCTACCAGCAATTGGGGTTGCACCAGTGTGGGCAGCGTACTTTAAGACGGCTCTTTGACCGTAAGTTCTGGAAGAAATAGCAACAACATCGTCTGAGTTTGGAATAGAAGCGATGATTCTAGCAGCTAAAACAATTTTTTCCCAAGTCTTACCGACGTTGATGACGTGGACACCATCTGGTCTAGCTTCGAAAACGTATGGTTCTTGGTGGACCTAATATTAATTTCAAATTGAGTTTAATCAATTGATTATTTGTTAGTAAATTTTGTAAATTGGAATAAAATTTAGATAAATGATATTGATAGAAGCTAAAGATGGTGAATAATTTATTGAATTAATTAGTTCGTATGTTTGTAATGTTTCCTGAATTCTAAAATTGTTATTAAAATCTATCTGATGGGTAAAAAAAACTATTGTGGAAAACTTGAATTTACTAATATAAAATCTCATAGATTCTATTCCCTTTTTATTATTCTCATTCTGGTAAAAGATATTTGAAAAATATGTTGTGAAAATTTAATACAACGTTCTGAATAGTGGTGACGTTAATTTCCTTTAGGTTGTTATTCCAACTCATTTTATACTCAAATTTGGTCTAATTTCAGGATTAATCACTCAATCGCTCAATAACTAAATAACTTTCTAATATATTATCTATCTAATATAATTTTTAATAATGAAATATGTTTTAACATACTTGAACATTTCTGGCACCTAAGTGTGCGTTAGCAGCCAACAATAGTTGGGCATCTTCTGGGGTTAAGTCAAAAGTAGCTGGTAAGGACATTTTGCTCAATTTCTAATGCTAATATTCGCTTTAATTCAAAAAACTACACTTATTATTTAAATTCAATAGTTTAATCACTACTTTAATCAGATATATTATTTACGCAAGTTTGATATTGCTAGCTAGACTACTAACTACTACGAGCTGCAACAGTGTAGAGAGTGTGTATGATGGTACTGGCGAGTGAGTGCGTCCGTCAATGAGACAAACCTTGTTAAGAAACTACACAAATTGCTGATGGTGTATCACTGTTGATCCAGTAACTGGGATGTCCAGATTGGAAAAACTCTAGGAGGGGTAGGGTGGGACAGTGATAGTATTGTGTTCCCCGATGAAGGGAGAATTACAAAGAGAACATGAGCCGGGTCTGCCTAACACACAATCTACAGTCCCACTGTCCAAGCTCTCTTGGGTGCATCACAGACCCTTGAATTAGAAGGAAAGTTGTTGTGTGGGCCACAAATTACTGCGTACCCAGTGAAAATTTCGCTTTTCAAGATGGGAAAACTGAAAAAAATAAATTTGAGTTGAAAAAATGAATTTGAGATGTGTGGGTGGATGTACGGATGGCACCGGCCAGAATCTCCTCATGTTTTCACAAAATTGAAAATTGACTACAATATATGATTGCATAGATCTACATAGTTGCCCAAATCATATGTGCAAAGTGTATCTTTCCTTGGCTCTCAATGGAATGGCTGGCTTTGCTAAAGGAAGACGAGTTGTATGCCAAAGCTGAATCCTCTATTTGGGGGGGGGGGAATGAGCGCTGGCATCCGAGACCAGTTTGTGTGGCATCCGAGGCGACTCGCATGTACCTCCAGGAAAGGCTGATGTAACACAAAAACCGCGTATCAAACAATTACGATTTACGCCCCAAAAAAAAGAAATGCGGATAGATGGACTCTTCAACTGATAATTTTCGGCAACGCAGAATCGCTCGTACAAGAGATGAAACAATAAAATAAAAATAAATTTCAGATATATTTTTAACGAGTTGCCGAACCATCTCGGAATAAAATAAGCATTGTTTGTAGACACACGAAGGACTAAAGAAAGTAATGGATGTAAACTATGAACTAATGGAATGATACATCGTGCAGAGAGAAGGGAAATTCCTAGATAAAAAATAATCATGGCTTAAATTTGACTTTGATCATTATATTTCTATATAAATGATGTTTGAAGACAATGGAATAGATATATTGTCTTCCGTATTTTTAATTTCTAGTTGAGAATATACATGTCCTTATATTGGCTATACTATCTGAGTAATATATAGAGTTCCAAGATTTACTGATTGACAAGCTACAACTAGATTTTAAATTGAGAAATAACAATGGCAAAAATAGATTATGATAATTTCGAACTGTATAGATATGAACCAAATGTTTCCGCTGCTAGGTTCTTCGCTATTATGTTTTCAATTATATTTGTCATAACTGTACCTGTATTCGTATCATTTGGTGTAAAAAGCATGAGAAAAGTCAATGCATTTTTGGCTGCTAATAATTCTCTTTCATATTCAATAAAATATTATACAAAAATTCAAATAATTGGTGCTTATATTCCTTTATTTTTTGGTATTGCACTTGAAATCGCTGGTTATATTTCAAGAAGTATTTCTGCTTTAAATAAAGAAGAAACTTCTCCATATATTGGTCAATCAATTTGTTTATTAATTGCTCCAACTTTCTATACTGCAACAATCTATATGTTATTCGGTAGAATGGCTCATTTATTACGAGCAGAAAGTTTAATGATCATGCCAGCAAAATACAATACGACATTCTTTGTTACAGGTGATGTATTCAGTTTATTCCTACAAGGTGCTGGTGGTGGATTAATGGCCAGTGAAAGTTCTGTAGATACAGGTTCAAATATCGTTACAGCAGGTTTATTCGTTCAAATTGCTTGGTTTGGTTTATTCATAATTAATGAAATCTATTTCCTTTTCAAATTAGGTAAAATATCAAATGGAATTGCTCAACAAACCAAAACTTGGAAGAAATTAAATATTCTATTATTAGTTACTTGTTTGTTGATTCTAATAAGATCTGCTGTAAGAGCAGCAGAATTTATTGAAGGCTATCAAGGTACTATTATCTCAAATGAATGGTTTCTATACGTTTTTGACGCACTGCCAATGTTTTTATTACCTGTCATTTTTGTTTCACTAATTAGAATCACAAGTATCTATAGGGTTCAAGAAGAATCTGTTGAAGTTCAAACATCATATCCATTCAAGCCAAAGGAACAAGTTGCTGATAATATTAGTGTAGACCAAAGTAGTTACGATCAAACTGATAGGACATATAACTATGCCGCAGATGATAAAGTATAGACCACATTACATAATTTAAGTATTCGATATATAAACTACATTACATTGCATACATTTATTCTATTGTTAAAATATTTAAACTTTTGAACACATTATGGATTAAAATTTCTCTAATGTCTCATCGACTGCTTTCCACACAGGTTCGATATCATCAACTAGTTTTCTTGGGTAACTAATAGAACATGTCAACCCACCTAAGGGAGTAGATATTACACTACAAGTAAAAATATTAGAAAAGCCTTGTGGTTGATTAAAAAGTGCATCGGTTATGTAATATTTATTAGTGTCATTTGTATTATCTCCAAACTTGGTTAGTCCTAAATTAGATACTTCAAAAGCTGCACCAGGACCGACACCATATGTTCCTCTTACCTTCTTTCTAATAAATTCTTCAACGTTGACAACATCTAATAATTTTATAACATTGACGTTATCAGTGACCTTATCTTCAATGACTTCTTTAACATATTTATTAATGTCACGGGCCAAATCCCAAAATTGATTCTTTGAAAATGCATCGATATCTTTAGCATATTCAGCACCAATAATTAGATCACCTAATTGCAATTCTGAATCGTCAAGATCCAATATGTTTTTGCAAACATTTCTAGTGTTTATAGGAATACTTACATTAATGATTTTACCATTTCTTAGTACATCGGAAGAAACATCTTTCAAAGCTAGAAAGAATAGTGAAATTAGAAAAGAGTTCATTGATACATTTTCGGTTCTACACATTTCGAGTATCTTTTTTGACTTATTAGGATTAATTCTTAACAATTTTTGGATATTATCATTCTTTACACTAAATTCGTAATCACTATTATTCGTTTCTAACAAAAAGTCGTCTGGTAAATTATAATTCTTAAATTGTAAGAATCTTTTATTAACATTTACAATAGTACTTGGTGCAACGTTCATTAATAATTTAACAACTTGTCTCTTGAATTTCCAAGCTAATGGGGTTGGCCAATTATCATAGGGATGCTTATTTAGTTTTGCCGATTGATCTGATTGGTAAACTATCTGTTCATTCTCATGTGTCACATTTTCTTTGACATTTTGTAAATTATTCATAAAAGTTGTTGCAAAAATAGTATATAATACCATCAAATAAGACATGACTGAGGACAAAAAAGATCTGGTTAGTTTTTTCGTTGACCAAAATTTTCCATAATATTTTATCATCTTCTATGGGGAAAGTATATGTTTTAAATATAGAGGCAATTTCATTTTCTTCAAATTTATCCCATTGAGTATACTTTATGACATCATTAAAATAAATTGGCTTCTGATTTAAATCTACAACTTGGATAGGTGTTCCATCGTTACCTAAGGTGACAGTACAATATGCTTGAGGGTATGTATTTATTGTTTCTTTAACAGCGACAAATAATTCTGACCTAGTAGGTATTTTATTCAAAGTAACGGCGAGGTAAATACATGAGTAAAGATTTAATTTGTTTCTGTAGTAGAAGTACTGTTCAAATGATGATAGCTGACGGACTGACATATTTTAATCTGGTGTTTCTGTGATTTTGGACTTTAGAGATAGTGGATAATAATGTATTTTGACTTGCCCGATGTTCTATACTTTTACAATCTCGAGATCTTCCCCTACCTCATCTGTCCCGCCAAAAGTGACACGATTCTTGTACAGCGTAGAACAGTCACATGAACAGTCAGGTTGTGATAAGTAGTAGAATGTGTTGTGATCGTTTGGTATTATATATGTGACAAACCCCAAAAACTATTGTTCTTATATTCGTTTATCGTATCATAAATGTATTTTCTTATTTATTAAATATATATATATTGATATACATACGAATGAGACGGATTAGATGATTAATACACAAATTCACCCAAGTATTCATTTGCAACAAATCTAGCTCTTGCATTCAAGAATAATTTCATTTCACTGATTTCCTTATCAACTTCTTCCATAAATTCGATAATGAAGTCAACTAATTTACTTGTCTTCATCGATTCGGTATGTTTATTTGTAATTAAAAATGAAATACTGTAACCCTCAATTGGAACACGTCTTAGAATACGGAATGCCTCTGCTCTTTGTTCTAAGAATCTTGTGAATTTGTGTACTAAAATTTGTTCAATTTCATCCGCCTGTTTAACCATTAAACTTACACGAACAGAATTGACACTTGGTTCAATTAACACTTGTTCGGTTTCACTACGTGCGATATGCATTGGTTGCAGAAGTAATTCTGCACTAGTATTAGGTACTTCCACCTCTGGTCTGTTATGTCTTTCAACTTCTTGTGATGAGAAATTACTCAGAGTCAATGCCGCCTCAAGAGAGTAACGAACAGCTGTTAAATATGGGCGCAGTGATTGAGACATAGTGTGCAATACTATACTAGGCTATTCACAGGTTATCAAATTAATTATCACAGTTAGTCACCTATTTGTCCTAATAAACTATACTTTTATAGTGTGATATTTTTCATAAGAGAGCCCCTTTTGAACAAAAATATATGATCCGGGTAATATATGATAGTATAATAACCATGAATATACTTTGAATAGTACAGTTCAACGAGATCAATTGTACTATCTAAACTCGATACTGAGTAGTGTGGTTGGATTCAAGCATCTATAAGAAGGTGGGGCTCAAATTTTTTCTTCAAAGTTTATAGATTATTGATCGATTGGTACGTAAATATATCCAAAGATCTGCGATACACGTATTATCATTTATTATATTTGAAATTAATTGTATTTTTATATAATTATATATTTATTTCTGTACATTCATTTAGATTTCCAAAATGGAACTATTCGTCACCCAACAAGGAAGTCAAAGCTAGGAAACCTAATAAACCAAACTTGGCGTATTTATTTTCGGCAACCCAAATTGTGACATAACCCAGTTGTGGGAAGTAACCTTTAACAGTACCAACAATATCTTTTTCCTTGGCTAAATATGTCTTCTTACCCGCATATAGCGGAATATCATTACCAGCGTTGTTATCACCTTTAGTTAATAACAGTTGCTTACCATTAGCTTTTGTACTATGATGTTCTCTCAACACCCTATGAACAATCGGGATTTGTTTGTTGTCAACTTCGTAAACAACAATATCACCGACTTTAGAATATGTGTTTCTGTTCCATAGGAAAAGAATATCACCTCTTTGGAATGCAGGTTCCATTGAACCAGATAACACTACTACTATTGGTGAATGTGTATCAGCGACAATGGAATATGTTTGCCAGAACATGTAAGCTGACGAAAAGACAAAACATAGATTCAGTAATTTAGTTAGCTCCAGTCTCAAATTCATGATGTGGGTGTTCTGTATGCAATGGTACTGTCTATAACTCAATTATATAACACCTTACTTTATGTATCGTATATATATATATATATATACTGTCTCATTTAATTAATTCAATTGAAAATGAAATTTCAATTTTTTCTTTTTGTTCGAAAAATGTAATAATACGTGGCACGTGACATATAATATCATAATAGTTAAGTTAAGCTATTTACTAGTAAAGTATTCCAATTGTTGTATTTATGGGACACATATTCTGTCAATTGGGATGCCAATATGTTTATCTGCGCCTTTTGTACTGTTAAATTTTGTTTTAGATCGAGTAACTGATGTATTTCGCGATATGTTTGTAGCCAATTTACCCATGCCAGAGCATGCAGTAAACAATCTGATAAATCGTCATCTTTCCTCGAGCCATTAATTGATTCTTGAAGGGATAGTGCATCAAATAAGGATTTTGATGATTTTTTCTTTTTGGGTGTCTCCAAATATTGCGATATTTCAGTGTTTAATGATTTTGATAAAGTGATTAAATTTGGTTTATTGTCAAAAATTATTGATTTTATCAGATGAATGCGCAATCTTTTAGACTTCTGTTGTGTTTGTTTCTCCAATGTATCAGGGATCCAAAATTTTGTCATTCTAGCTGGATCTGAGGATTCTATTGGGTATTGATCAGAAACTTTATTATAAATCAAATGTTCCATGATATTCAGTTTTAAAATTGGATCAGCGACTGATCGTGATGAAACGGTTCTTGTTCTTTGTTTTTCAATGGTGAAAAAATCTGTGTGTCGTAATATTGGATCATCTACCAAATACTTAACGAGATCATTTGTTAGTTTACTTGTCTCCGTCGGTATCAATTGTAATGTTTGGCCATCTCTGAATATTTTCTCTAAATGCAATTTGTTCCAATACGTTAAAGTTGGTATGGACTCGTCATTTTTATAATTTATATTTGCAATGGCAAAATTTGAAACACCAGTATCTATTGATGTGACCGATATGGAACCATTTTTCAATTGTTTTTGGTATAAATTATCGAAAAAAGTTGAAATTCTAAGGATATTTTGTATTCTTTTTGTCTTTGTTGTTCCAATTGATGCACCAGATAAGATTGCCAGTTGTTTCAATGTCGTTGCGTTCAATGCATTACATATTGTAGAAAGTTTCTGCATTGTTTGAGACGGTCGTACTCTTTATATACATATATGTTGTAAACTGTTAAAACCAAGATTGTTTATTCTTATTTTATTTTTTTTTCGATATTAGTGTATTGATTTTGATTTTGATTAAATATTAATAATTAGTTAGATATTCTTAGATATTACAAATAGAATTGTGAAAAAAAAGATGTAGATAAAAAGACTGCCACTTCATTTGTATTAAATTTATTCTTCTTTTTCAGCGGCAACATAGGTAGTGTAATCTAACCACTGTAGTAATTGCCAAACGGACCAAGCTAAGAAGGCACCTAATAATGGACCGATCCAGTAAATCCAATGATAACCTGGGAAAGATCTAGCTGCAACAGCAGCACCTAATGATCTTGCTGGATTAACACCTGTACCGGTATAAGCAGTTAAAGCTAAATGATCGATGAATAAAGAAACACCGATTGGTAAAGCGGCCATGAAATTAGTTTCTCTTTTTTCAACAGCAGTCATTAAAACTGTTAAACATAAAATAGCGGTACCAAACATTTCTAAGAAAAGACCTCTTGTTCTGGAACAACCTAAACCTAAAGAATTAGCGAATTTAACTTCACCTGGTGTCATACCACTAGCTGCACCACCGGCACATAAACAGGCAACAATTTGGGCCAACCACATGACAACACATCTAGTTGGGGTGATAGCTCTAGCTAAAGCTAATGATAAAGATACTGCTGGATTAAATGCTGCACCTGAGACACCAGCAAAACACCAAATAGAGAACATAACAGAGAAACCAAAACCCAAAGCGATCATAATTAATTGACCTGGATGAGATTGATATTGATTTTGATCAGCTGGATAATTCAATGAGACATCATGATTTGCGATATTTGCAATAACGTAAGCGCACCATAAGAACATAAATGTACCGCAAAATTCACCATAAGCGGCGATTAAATGATTTCTCCAAGTATCTTTACCAATGTTAAAACGAGATTTAACGGTATTTGGTTTTGATAAATCTTTTTCTGGGAGAGTATCATCCATTGCTGGATCATAAGGTCTGCTTGAATCACCGGCCGGATGTTCGGGTAACTGTTGTTCCAAATCGTTAGTTTTATTACTTGAATTTGATGACATTAAAAACGAAAAATTAAGTATTGTGTGTATAGTTGTATATAGCAAAGAAAGTTAAGAAAATATTTTCAAGGATCTAACAATAGAGAAGAAAGCAAAAAGCAAAAAGGAAACAAACCCATATATATAAGTTTTTTTTTTCTTTTCTTTCCACTGTTAAACTGCATAAAAAATTTTGAAGAAATAACTATTAACATGGTAACAATATTCCAAACTCAAAACTGCAGGCTCTCCTCAGGGTTGTGTTTTGATTAGTGCAAAAAAATCCTTGATTTGATTAGCCGATGATTATTGCCTGCATAGGCAAAATAAGGATCACTGAAACGTCAACAATCAAAAAAATTGAAAAATTGAAAAACTGAAAAAGTGTAGTGCTCATCGTTTGGATTCCTGAGCCAGTGATTCTTTTGAGGGGAGGGTCCGCTGGCCAGTTTGTTTGTGTGTATGGAAGAAAATTCTAAAAAATTCGCCGATAGAACTGTGGTGCGCAGATGGCCATTTTGGGTAATCGGACAGTTCGCTGAGACATTCCATTCCATCGCATCGCAAAGGAGTTCTTACCACCCGAAGAAATGTAACACTCTCCTCTTGCAACCTTCAAAACTGTTCAATTTGGGTCTGACGTCCATGTAAACGCCGGTGGTATCATTCATGTAGAAATCTATCACATACTCGATACGTGTTTGAAATGATCCATTATTCCTGTGATCCACAATCCAGTCGTGTCTGTCAAAGGGCAGATCCAGGCCAAAGACATAGTGTCTGATCCATGCGCGCGGTGTGATGCGTTTGGATCCCACAAATGAGGTCAACGACAGAGCGTTATTCTCTTGCTTCTGTTTCTGTTTCCCGCCATCGATCCCTTCCCATTGTTCTATACTTTTCCACGCCCGCTCGTTCACGGCGTTGTGGATAGGAATCACCGTTTTCATGTCCATCTGTTCGCCGTTGTGATCCATTTTTTTACGTGTCATTGCATCATAGAACTGTTGTTCCGACGGGTACACCCAGTTACCCCCCGTGCTCGTTCTCGGTATGCTGGAGATCTCCCTATCAATAGAAAGGTTTGACTGGTTGGCAGTCGTTGTGGCGCCCTGTCTGGCTCGCAACCACTCCAGTCTGGTTTCCTCGTCAACGGGGCACCGGGATATATCACTGTCGTTGTCACTGTCCACGTGGCTCATTGTCTGTTTGTTTGTTTGCTTTGTTTGTTTGTTTTTTCTCCCCCCCCCCTCCAATCGCTGTTATCTCTTATTTATATATATATAAAGATATTCTTTGGGCTTCGTGGTCTCTCACACAGCACGATGACTCCGGTCCGTCACTCCACACGAACACTTGTGCTTACGAGTTCCCCTTAAATTCGAAGTGGCCATCTCCGAGTATTCGGTAACTCTCATCTGGCGTATGTGGTTGAACCTCGTGAAACGCACAACGTTGATTGGTGGATGCACTTGTGATGTGGAAATATATCATCTATTCATACTAAAATGTAATTCGGTAAGGGGGAAAACACCGATATTATCATCGAATCACACAATATTCAATGCTTGAAACTTGAAACATGGACTTGGACTTGGACTTGCGGGATTTCATTTTTGTAGTTATATCATACATGACGGTTCCGCATTGATTAATTTCACATATATATGGTAGACTCATTGTAGTTTGTTTTGTATTTGTTTTGTTTTTTTGTTATTTTGTTATTTTGTTATTTTGTTATTTTGTTTTTTCCTGTCACTTGTAACTGAAGAAGAAGGAAAAAAAAAGTGATATATATATCGATTATTAATCACAACTTTACCTACTATTTTTACATATATAAATAGTAAAACACAACAAAACGATGTTATCAAGAATTGCTAGACGTACATTCACCTCAACAGCTATCAATCCATATAAAGTTACCGTGTTAGGTGCTTGTGGTGGTATCGGTCAACCATTATCTTTATTATTGAAATTAAATGATAAAGTTACAGATTTAAGATTATATGATATTAAAAATGCAAAAGGTGTTGCAACAGATATCTCACATATTCCAACAAATTCAACCGTTAAAGGTTTCTCTGCAGAAGAATCTGACGGTTTACAAAATGCTTTAAAAAATACAGATTTAGTTATGATACCAGCTGGTGTGCCAAGAAAACCTGGTATGACAAGAGATGATTTATTTAATATCAATGCAGGTATAGTTTATGATTTAGCAAAAGCAACTGCAGAAAATGCACCGAATGCAGCTATTTGTGTTATTTCAAATCCAGTTAATTCAACTGTACCAATTGTTGCAGAAGTTTTCAAAAATAAAGGCGTTTATAATAAGAAAAAATTATTTGGTGTAACAACTTTAGATAGTATAAGAGCATCAAGATTTATTTCTGAAATTGAAAAAACTGATCCAAAATTTGAAAAAATTAAGGTTATTGGTGGTCATTCTGGTATTACAATTATACCATTGTTATCACAAACAAAATATTATTCAAGTTTATCAAAAGAACAAAAAGATGCTTTAATACATAGAATTCAATTCGGTGGTGATGAAGTCGTAAAAGCTAAAAATGGTGGAGGTTCAGCAACTCTATCAATGGCACAAGCAGGTGCTAGATTTGCTAATGCTGTTTTATCAGGTTTAGCTGGTGAAAAAAATATTATTGAACCATCTTTTGTTGATTCTCCATTATATAAAAAGGAAGGTATCGAATTCTTCGCTTCTCCAGTAACTTTAGGCCCAGATGGTATTGAAGAAATTCATCCAGTTGGGACTTTATCATCCGAAGAGAATAAATTATTAAATGAATGTCAAGAAACATTGAAAAAAAATATCGATAAAGGTATTAAATTCGCTGATTCAAAAAATTAATTTAATCAAATCATATTTATATCGAATTTTTATTTGAATGACAAGAACGACCGTTATTAAAAAAATTTGTGTTTTTATATATGCATTTTCTATAAAATATTCCAATATATATCGATTTTTTATCTCCTATTATAAATATTTATTTTATGACTAGCTTGTAATTTGTAAAACAAGAAACAAGAAAAAAAAAATCCTACTCAAATTTAGATCCACAATCCCACATAAAAAAGTTGATCTCAGTTAAAAACAATATAATGGTAGCAGTGGCTGGAAAAACAATAGATGATGAAACTCGATGTGTTCACTGGCATTCTGAATTAGATATAATCGCAATTAAATATAAATGTTGTGAAACATATTATCCATGTTACGAATGTCATGATGAATGTATCTCACATGTCCCAATAAAATATAATTTAAAAGATCCCAATGAGAGCTCATTACCAACTATATTATGTGGTAAATGTAAGAATGAGATGACATTTGAAGATTACTCGCGGGATGTAAAATGTACAAATTGTAATGCACAATTTAACCCATATTGTAAACTACATTATGATCGTTATTTTGATAATATATAGTATTAGTTTTTGATGCATATAATTTTTAAATAGTTTTTATCTGATTGATTTTATAGACTGGTATATCGATGGGACAATGTTCAATTTTCTGAATTAATATATTACATGTTGAAAAAAAGAATCATCTTCTCTTACCTTCAAAACCGGCTCTTTTCTTTGGTGTGATGATGCCTTTAAATTTACGCTTCATCTTTTGTTGCTTGGATCTCTTTACACCTCTATTTTCCTTTCTGATCTTTAAGTTCTCTTCCCTTCTCTTTACTCTTTCTGCTTTGGTATCAGTTACTACTCTTTTACGTTCTCCCCATTCAACAGCAGATTTTCTCTTCTTAGCCTCTTTTTTCTTTAATGCTTTACGCAATAATTTTTCATCGTCTTTTATTTTGATACCTTCTGTTTGTAACATTGTTCTTTGCCATTTGTCCTTAACTTTTGATTTAATTTGGTCCAATTCATCCTTTGATTCCAATTTGGCTTTTTTAGCTTCTAGTAATTTTAAATGACCTTTGATATCATTTTTAGCTGGACCTTTCTTTTTTACCATTTTCCTCAGACGTTGTAAATCGGAGGTAGCTTTCACACCGTCATCAAACACAATACTTTGGAAAATTACACCATCTGCATTAATATCTGAATATTTATCTGTTTTGGTTTTCTTCTTGTTAGGTTGCTCTTTTTCATCAACTTCGTCGTCATCACTACCATCTGAATCGCTTTCTTCATCTTCTTGCTGTATTTTCTTACTTTTCAATTCTAGTTTATGTTTTCTTTGCTTTAAAATTGCTTCTCTTGATACTGGCGCACCATCTGCCTTAGAACCAGGGGCTTTTCTTTTAGTTTTCATATCTTGAATTTTTGATTGTAATTTAGAACGTAGAACTTCTAAATTCTTTTGTTTCTTTGCTCTTTCTTCATCTGTCAATTTCTTTCTCTCCGCAATCTTAGCCTGTTTAATAGCAGCATGTCTTTCACCTTCAGTTTCGAATTTTGGTTCAGCAGATTCAGATTCAGATTGAACCTTCGTTTCAGACTCAGGTTCAGAGACTGATCCATCTGACTGATCATCATCGTTATCGTTATCTCTGATTTCGTTACCTTCGTCATCAAATATGACTTTAATATCTTCTGCTTCTACCTCTTCACTCTCGTCATTAACATCTTTCTTCGAATCCTGCTGCTGTTTTGTTTTTTTCATAGCCTTCATTCTTTCACCAGGTAGTACAACAGGTTTAGCATCAACTTCTCTTTTCTTCATAATATCTAATGCACTGGAAACGTCATCGTTCTGTAAAGTCGGATCCAATTTCTTCATCTTATCATCACGAGCTTGTTCTTTACTCTTTTTCTTGGCTTTCCATTGATCCTGTGTGTTCTCATCATAGTAATATTTAGCCGGAATCAGCTCTAACAACCCATCAAAGGCACTAGAGTTGGCCCTCAATCTCTCTTCTAACGAATTACTCATTCTTACAACCGACAAACCTCACTGCTCTACGACCAACTTCACTAAAACCACAACTGACACCCCCCATCTCATCTCATCTCATCTCTTATAATGGCAAAATTGAACTTTTTCAAATTTGAAAAATTTTTCAGCTCTCGGGCGGGTAACATTTATAAGAACCCTGTGTTGAAACCCTAAAAAAATTTTTTCTTCGCTCAAATTTCAATGCGAAAATTTTTCAGCAGGTAAATGCGTCGGTTTATATATATATATGTTATTGGTGCTGTTGCAGTTTTGTCACTTTGCTAGTTTTGTCCTTTATTTTAATTAAACTTTTGTTTTGCTTGTAATTGTATCTACTGATCAGTCTGTCCACAATGTCCCAAGGTACTTTATTCACTTCTACCACACCAAGATGTGCTCCAGTTAGAGCTCTAATTGAAAAATTCAACTTAGATGTCAATGTAACTGACAAATCTACTGTTGCTGATTTCGAAAGCAAATTTCCATTAGGTCAAATCCCAGCTTTTGAAAGTGCTAAGGGTGTCAAGTTAACCGAAGAAATTGCTGTCTTATATCATGTTGCTAGTTTAATTACTGATGAAAAGGCTAGAGCTAACTTAATTGGTTCCACCGAAGCTGAAAAGGCTCAAGTTTTAAGATGGGTCTCTGTTGGTAACACTAACTTATTTGGTGCTATCTTTAGCAACATTTTATCTATCAAAGGTGTTTTACAATACAACAAGAAGGAAAACGACAATCGTTTTGCTACTATTGAAAAATACGCTCAAGTTTTCGAAGCTAGATTAAAGACTCACACTTACCTAGCCACTGAAAAGATTACTTTAGGTGATTTACAATCTGCTACCGCTTGGGTTGCTGCTTTCTCTACCATCTTCGGTCCACAATCCAAAGCTAGCTATCCACACTTAGTTAGATGGTTAAACACTATTGTTGCATCTGATTTAGGTAAGATTGTTTTCGCTGACTTCAAATACGCTGAAAAGCCTTTAGAATACGTTCCACCAAAGAAGGAAAAGGCTAAGCAAGCCAAGAAGGAGCCAAAGAAGGAAAAGAAAGAAGAAGAAGCCCCAGCTCAAGCTCCACCTGCTGAAAAGAAAGCAAAGCATCCATTAGAAGCTTTAGGTAAATCCACTTTCGTCTTAGATGAATGGAAGAGAAAATACTCTAACGAAGAAACTAGAGAAGTTGCTTTACCATGGTTCTGGGATAACTACAACCCAGCTGAATACTCCTTATGGAAGGTTGATTACAAATACAATGATGAATTAACTTTAACTTTCATGTCTAACAACTTAATCGGTGGCTTCATTAACAGATTATCCGGTTCTACCAAATACATGTTCGGTTGTTTAGTCGTCTACGGTGAAAACAACAATAACGGTATCATTGGTGCTATGTTAGTCAGAGGTGACGACCACGTCCCAGCCTTTGACGTCGCTCCAGATTGGGAATCTTACAGTTTCTCTAAATTGGATCCAACCAAGGAAGAAGACAAGGAATTCGTCAACAACATGTGGGCTTGGGATAAGCCAGTTGTTATTAACGGTGAAAACAAGGAAATTGCTGACGGTAAGGTCTTAAAATAAGCAACTAAATCATAAGCTTTTTTAAAATTGTTTTATTTTTTATGTAACAACTTCTTAACGTCTAATTAAAAGAAATAAAAAAACTATCATTATTTACAACTACTGCATCACAGGAAGATATAATTCTACATATATTCGGCATAGTTTCATATTGATTGTGATACTTTATATAGTAAATTTTAAAGTCGGGTAATTATATATGTCGCCTTGGAAAAGTAGTTAAAATTCCGTTTTACAACCATTATTCAGTTGCAGCTTAAGAGTGCTGTAACAGTTGTGTTGTTAGAATTATTATTTCAAGAATCATATATAGGTGCTAAATCGTATCGCAATGGCTACCACATTATACAGTGCAAATGAATTTGTTCTTCTCTCCGTGCCAGCTAGCACTAAACCAGCAAATGGTTCAGGGTTGGATACCGACACATGGTTACAACAAAAATTGCTTGACGGTAAAGCTTTTGTATCCCATTTTGAAGTTCCTGAGTTTAAAATTGGATCATTGGATAACTTGATCGTCGAATCAGAAGAGTTGAGTAAGATTGATAACCAAACTGGTGCTTCTATTGGTAAAATCATTGAAATATTGTCAGGTTTAAATGAATCGAATACCAACGATTATAGGACAATTCCAATTAATAACGTCCCAGTACCAGAATATTTGGAAAATTTCCATTGGCAAACAAGAAAATTTAAATTAGATAAGGATATTAAGGAATTAATAAGTCTAATCGCTAATGAATCATCTCAATTAGATGCAGATGTTAGAGCAACATATACAAATTACACTAATGCTAAATCTAATTTAGCAGCAGCTGAAAGAAAACAAACTGGTGATCTATCTGTTCGTTCTTTACATGATATTGTTAAATCAGAAGATTTCATTTTGAATTCTGAACATTTAACAACTATTCTAGTTGCTATACCAAAAGCTCTAAAGAATAAATTTGAAGAATGCTATGAAACATTAGCTAAAAATGTTGTTCCAGGTTCTGCTAATATCTTATCCCAAGATTCAGAATATATCTTATACAATGTTCACCTTTTCAGGAAAAATCTGCAGGAATTCATTAGTGCAGCAAGAGAACAAAAATTTATTCCACGTGAATTTAACTACTCCGAAGAATTAATCGATGAATTAAAGAAAGAACATGATTCTGCTGCTAGTTTAGAACATTCTTTGCGTTTACAATTAGTTAGACTATCTAAAGCAGCATATGTTGATGTCTTCATGAATTGGTTCCATATTAAGACTCTACGTCTGTACGTCGAATCGGTTTTACGTTATGGTTTACCACCACATTTTAATACAAAAATAATTGCCGTTCCACCAAAGACTTTAGGTAAATGTAAATCTGAATTAGTTGAAGCCTTTGGTTTCTTGGGTGGTAATGCATTTGTTAAGGATAAGAAAGGTAAGATTAAGAAAGAAGATACGAGCTTACATCAATACGCATCTCTAGTTGATACAGAATACGAACCATTCGTTATATATACAGTAACATTATAAACTATGTGAGCATTTTTCAACACATTATACACATTAATATTTAGTAATTTCAATAGAACAAATTTTAAACAAATATGCAATTTATTAAAATAGTAGCACCCTAGCTCGACCGGGTTCCTGTAAATGGTAAATAGTATACATACATAATTATGTCGAATATAACACAATAATAGATGAAGTTTTTTTAATTTTAAGTTATTAGTTACTCTTCACCGGCTGCTTTGACTAAATCAAGGAACTTTTCTTTTGAAACTTCTGTGATAAGTTGTTTTCTCTCTTGGTTATTCTTAATATCTGACAAATTATCGCTGACTTCTTTATTTGTCCTTACTTGAGTTGATAGAATTGCATTAAACAATTTAACAACACCCTTCTGAGCAACTTTTCTTAATCTTGCTTCTTTAGCAATGATTTCTCTGATTTCTTCACCAGTATGATGTTCATCTGATGCAATAGGTATAATATCAGTTTTTCTTGTTTTAGTTAACAATTTCTTCTTTTCTGCTACTAAAGCTTTCTTTGCCTTATATTCTAATTTTGATGATTCATTATCTTTAAGAACTTTTTTGTTTCTGGCCATAATGGGATCTTTTCTATCATATGCTTTCAAATGAGAAGATAAAATTGCATTAACAGCACTGGAGAAATCGGCAGAACCATCATCATGTTTACTGTTGTTGGATTTTTTCTTTCTTGGAAATTCATCATCAGTTTCATTACCATCATCATCTGCATTCTCTTCTTCTTTAGGTTTATCGTCTTCATCGTCATTGTCACTTTCAGAAACAGAGGAGACATCGTCTAGCTCTTGTTCATCATCTTCAAGTTCTTCTTCTCCTGATGATAAGCTCATCTCATCGTTACTGACCTTCTTTACTGCTTCTTTCTTGGTGGATTTGACAGCTTCTCTGCTTCTTTTCTTGCTACCTTCTGCGACCTTTCCTTTAGAACTCATTATCGCTACACACAAGATCTAATGATATACTGTTCTTCGTTGATTCAAAATTCTTATCCTCTTTCCTCTTCAAAGTTTGCTAT
Source organism: Kazachstania kunashirensis (assembly GCA_003708465.2). Taxonomy (NCBI): domain Eukaryota; kingdom Fungi; phylum Ascomycota; class Saccharomycetes; order Saccharomycetales; family Saccharomycetaceae; genus Kazachstania; species Kazachstania kunashirensis. The sequence goes on from PPOH02000224.1 coordinate 84,670, forward strand.
CTCTTCCAAAATTTTCAACTTGAAAACTTTTGGAGCTCATCGCAAATTTTGTGGTTACCCGCCTTCTCCAAAAACAAAACAAAGTTGAACCAAAAGGTAAACAATTAACAAACAGGTTAAAATTATAGAAATTAATAACGGAAGAGAGTAACATATATATACTGTTATTTATTTGCATTTTAGGTTTTCCTCAATAGGCAGTAGCTGATTTAAAAGGGAAAGGGTCATTTATAAAAATGAATGGTGTTCCAACGACGCCCACAAGGTCTTCGATAAAGACTAGTTTGATTCCATCTCCCAATGGTATGAGTCGTACGGGAGGTGATAACATAAGCCATGCTAAGAGAAGGTATACAAGTTCTCCCCCTCATTCAGCTCGTACAATTTCACATTTTCAAAATGATAAAAGGAATACAATACACCCGAGACTCCCTCAGAGTGAGTCTGTTGGTAGTAATAGCAGTAGTAGCAATGATAGCACAAGTAATCTTACTAAATTTTATAAGAGTAATGTTTTGGAGTTAAATGAATTACAAGAAACGTTATTCAAGAAGAAATCAATATTAGATTCAAAGAATGATGAATATGAAACTTATAAGTTCGAACAACAAGAGATTCAGATCAAATGGGATAAAATAATAATAGAAAAACAAAAAATTGAGAATGAATTAAAATTAAAACAAAAAGAATTGCAGAGATATAAAGAAAGTAATATAGAGAAAAAGAAAATTTTGGAAAAAGGTCATAGCTTGCAATTAAAAGAACTTGAAGCAAAACATCACAATGAAACAAATAAATTAAGAAATGAATATGATTTAAAAATTGAGAAACTGAAACATGATAAAATTAAAGAATTTGAAACCAAAAGAAACAACCTATTGAATGAAGTGGAAGAGAAGAGAAATAATATCCTAATGAATGATTCTATACTGAATGAAATGAAACAGGAAATTGAAAACAAATATATTGTCTTAAAAGAAGAATGGCTGAAAAGCTATCAATCGGATTGGAAGCAAGAAATTGAAATTAATGAGACTGCATCAAAAGATATTATAACATTACAAGATAATATAAATGAGAAACTAAATCCTGAAATAGAAATTTTGACAAAGAGGCTAGACGAATCAAAACAAAAATTTGAAACCCTTCAGAAGATATTAGACGAACGAACAGATGCGACAAAGGATCTCGTATCTAAAATTGAGGAAAAGACGAAACAGATTAAGGATACTCAAGACAGGTCGGAAAATTTAATCGAGAAAATAGATGAAATAAAGGATAGATCAAAAGTCATAAATAATGAATTGATTAAGGAAGAAACAGTTCGAAGAACGTTACATAATAAATTGCAAGAACTAAGAGGGAATATTAGAGTTTATTGTAGATTGAGACCGCCTTCTCCTAAAGAAAATTTGAAGACTGACCATTTAAAAGTTGAGAAGTTTGATGATAGTAATGGTACTCAATCTATAGAGGTGGTTAAGCCGAATAACACTAGCGGTAACAACTTTTCACAAGTTTCAAAATTCAAATTTGATAAGATTTTTGACCAGAATGACGATAACTACATAGTATTTAATGAGGTTGGTCAACTGGTTCAAAGTGCATTAGACGGTTATAATGTCTGCATTTTTGCATATGGTCAAACAGGTTCTGGTAAAACGTTCACAATGTTGAATCAGAAAGATGGTATAATTCCTTTAACTATTACACACATCTTTAATTGGACAGAAAACTTGAAAGAAAGAGGCTGGAAATATAAAATAACTTGTCAGTTCATTGAAATTTATAATGAGAACATTGTAGATTTGTTACGGAAAAGTCATCCTGAAGACAATGGTGAGTCAAACAAACATGAAATTAGACACGATATGGAAACACAAACTACTTCCGTTACAAATGTTACAACATGTGAACTCGATTGTGAGGATACTGTTAATAATATCCTATATCAAGCAAGTAAAGTGAGAAGTACGGCAAGTACTGGATCGAATGAACATTCATCCCGTTCTCATAGTATTTTTATTATACATTTAGAGGGTGAAAACTCCAAAACAGGTGAAAAATCTGAGGGTATATTGAACTTGATCGATTTAGCCGGTTCCGAACGAATAAATATTTCACAAGTAACTGGGGAACGACTTAGAGAAACTCAATATATTAATAAATCTTTAAGTTGTCTAGGTGATGTTATTCATGCATTAAATGATAGTTCTTCCAATAAGAGACATATTCCATTTAGAAATTCGAAATTAACATATCTTTTACAAAACTCCTTAGTTGGTAATTCTAAAACACTGATGTTTGTTAATATCTCATCTGCATCAAATCATATCAATGAGACTCTAAATTCTTTAAGATTTGCATCCAAAGTTAATGCGACCAAAATGGGAAGGAGTCTGTAGAAATTTTTAATTAAAATACTATATATATATTATTTACATACATTTTATCCGAGTATATTAATTGTTCTTTTTATTAAAATCATGACTTGTATTTGTGTTAGTGCTTTTGTCAGTTGTATCATCAGCTTTTTTGGCATTACCATCTTCTTTGATGTTTAAGAATTTTTGTAACCGTTTAATAGCCCAATTTTGGCCAATGAATTTTACATCTGGGTCTGATTTACCTTCAGTTTGTGTATAACGTTTCCACCATGAAGGATTTTTAAATCTTGAATCCTCTTTTGGTAAGTTGCGTTTTTCTAAACGAATTCTGGAAACCGCTTCCCTCAACTCTCCAGCTAATCGACTACGTAAATTTTGGGCTTCTTCACCATATTTTAATTCTTCGTTCAAATCTGTATCTTCAGGTTTGCTATATTTCTTTACAAGACCATTCCATTCATTTCTAAAACTGTCGATTAAACTATCGTCTAGTGGTTGTCCAAATGTTACATTAATTTCTGTGCCTATATTTTTGATAAAATGTTTGAAACCTGTTTTTTCTTCATCTTCAGTCGCAATATTTTCGAAACCTGTAGTGAAAATAGGTAAGATAATAGGTGGTTTTGTTGATTCAAGAATCATTCTTGTTATACCCCATTTAAAATATCTCATAGAATTTGAAAATGGCGGATGTAATTGTAAAACAAATCCTTCAGGATAAACGTGAACCCACGATGGTTTTTCTCTAATAATTGGAGGAAGAGATTTGTTAGTCTTATCTTTCGAGTAGTATATAGTATCATCTGGACTTAATAATCTGATAGAGGCATCAATAGCACCCTGGAATGGACCTGCACCAAATCTTTTAGTTGATAGGACCTGACCAGCAGAGAAAAATATCGACCTAATCTTACCAGCAAAACAAATATTATGTGCTCCAAGGCACCATCTCATATTACTTAGAGATGAATAAAGGGACATGGGTAAAGTTGCCCAGATAAAGGGATCATCGACAGTTGACATGTGATTCATCACAGTCATGAACCCTCTATTCTCATCCACTGACCTTAATCTAGCCATTGTCAAATTTTCATAATTATTTAATGTAACGGAATAAAATGTTTTAATAAACAATTTTGACATGCCAATTACAAACACAGAAGTACTATACGAGAAGAATCTCCATGCTCTGCTTCTTCTGGGGTACTGATTTAAAAAATCATCCCCACGATGTAAAACATCGTCAAATGACATGATTTGTTATAATATCCTTTATCAAATTTGCTGACCTTCTTTTATGAACTAAATAAAAAAATTATGACACAAAATTGTAATTGTCCTATAGTAGAATTGTTGATTACGTTATTTAATGAATTTTTTTTTTTCAGCTGAGGACAGGCTTGCTTTTCGCGTAAAAAATAATTATTGCAACTTTCTTTAAAGTGACATGAACTTATTGTTAATAGTAAGTACAATTTTTTGTTTTTTAGGTAGTGTAAGGTTAATTTGGAACAGATAGGACTATAATGGAGAAGTTTACTAATTGGAGAGATAAAGGTACAGGAATTGCTCCATTTTTACCTGCAACTACTGATAAAGAATCGATTTTTTTCAACAAGAGTATTGTAACAAATCTTATTTTTACTCTTATATTTATAATAAAATGTATTACTCTTAGTCCTTTAATTTTATTAAGTTATATAGTTGATTTAAAGCAATTATTGTTAACACTGTTTTTCGGTGATCGTGTTAAAATTGATTATCAAGTTAATGCTGTTAAAAGAAGTGAATTGAATAAAAATCCACAACGTTATAATTTAAAGGTAGGTTCGATATATGTTGTAAATTATTCAACAGCATTAACAGGTATCTTATTAAGATACATATCTAATGGACCAATTAGATATTTAATAGCAGATTCAAATGATATTTATGAATTAACGTTAGGACAATTTATTAATTTTACTCTCAAAGGTTTATCATTAGATATTACAGAATATACTGAAAAAAAACCTATCGAAGAAATTAACACAATGGAATTGAAAAATTACGTATGGATTTTATTTGCAGAAGGTACATGTTCCAATGGAAAATCCGTATTACCATTCCAAGTAAACAAGACTACTTTATTACAATTACTTGGAGAAAATGACGAAAAAAAATCAGATGATATCAATATTACTCCGGTATCTGTGAAAATAAATAACTCTCTCGTTACACCACTCGGTGGATCCCAATTAAGATTACTGTTTGATATTTTATTAAGACACAAATTAGTTGCAAAAATTAGAAAAAACGAATCGAAGAATTTGCGAACCGAGAATGAAAACTTGGACAATATAAGGATCGCGCTAAATGATGGAGACAAATACAAATTGGTGTCAAAATCGCTAAACATTGAGCAAAAACGCTCTTTTGTTAAAGAATATCGCAAATAAGCGGTGATGCGCTTTTTTGGTCCTTGTTGGTGTTTACTATTTTAGTCTGGCGGCCTTTGTCAAATGGGAAACCAAAAATCAAAGATAAGAAAAGAGTTAGCTACCGCTGCGCACAGACAAGGCATCAAAACAGAAACAGCCAATCATACCTGAGCGCGTTATCTTATCAGCAAAGAAAACGGTGCAATATCATGAACCACGACGTGCAATTTGTTGTGCTTTTTTGCGCACATATTTTGAGTCAAACAAATCTCATCGAATAATCGCTTCCTTTTCTTTACAATGAAAAAAGTTCTATTTTCTGCGGAGCAGGATAAGACTCTGAAACTGCTGAGTTTGTAGCAAACTATATATATAATTCGATTTTTTAAACAAGCAAAAATATTAAAACTACTATCGGTATCGATGGTCCCCATATAGTAATAGGCAGTGACCTATATTTCTGCATTTTATTTTATTTTATTATTGATTATAACATTGTTTAATCTCATCATTTCCAATACTCATTACGTGATAAAATAAAAAAAAAAAAAAAGAAAAGTTAATTTCTCAAACCCACATAATCCACTTAATCTGATATCGATTATTTTACAATTCAGCTACTGGAAAGAGCGAGAGGTTATTACAATAAAATATATAGAGAGAAAAAAACATTCCACTACTACAGTTTTTTCCAATAAGTTATTATTATTTTTTTTTCTACGAAATAACATATGAGTCGTAGTAAAAATGGTTATCAATGGCATGAAGAATATGATGGTGCCACTGTAGCATTTATGATAATTGGAGCAGCACTTGTATTTTTCATGGTACCGGGGCTAGGTTTCCTTTATTCTGGTTTAGCCAGAAGGAAAAGTGCATTATCATCAATTTGGGTTGCTTTAATGGCAACTTTAGTTGGTATGTTACAATGGTATTTTTGGGGTTATTCGTTAGCATTCTCAAAAACTGCAACTAATAATAAATTTATTGGTGATTTAAACTCTTTTGGTTTGAGAAACGTCTATGGTAAAGTTAATGTCGAAGATGCATACCCTGAAATAGCGTATGCCAGTTTCCAAATGATGTTCATGTGTGTTACTTTAAGTATTGTCTCTGGTGCAACAGCTGAAAGAGGTAAATTGTTCCCACATATGGTTTTTTTATTTATCTTCGCAACACTAGTTTATTGTCCAATTTGTTATTGGGTTTGGTCACCAGGTGGTTGGGCTTACCAATGGGGGGTCTTAGATTGGGCTGGTGGTTTCTTAGAAATCGTTAGTGCAGTAGGTGGCTTCGTTTATTCGATGTTCTTAGGTAGAAGAAGAGAAACATTATCAATTAATTTTAGACCTCATAACGTTTCAATGGTTACTTTAGGTACATCAATATTATGGTTTGGTTGGTTACTATTCAATGCTGCAAGTTCTTTATCACCAAATTTAAGGTCTGCATATGCTTTTTTTAATACCAATATTAGTGCAGTTACAGGTGGTATGACATGGTGTTTATTAGATTACAGAAGCGAAAAAAAATGGTCAACTGTTGGTTTATGTTCCGGTATCATTTGTGGTTTAGTTGCCGCAACACCATCAAGTGGTTGTATTACACTATATGGGTCATTAATTCAAGGTATTGTTGCTGGTGTAGTTTGTAACTTTGCAACCAAAATTAAATACTATCTAAATGTCGATGATTCAATGGATTTGTTAGCTGAGCATGGTATAGCAGGTTTAGTTGGTTTAATATTCAACGCATTATTTGCAGCAGATTGGGTCATCGGTATGGATGGGGTGACAGAACATAGAGGTGGTTGGTTAACACATAATTATAGACAAATTTATAAACAAATTGCTTATATTGCGGCCGTATCATGTTATTGTGCAGTAGTGACAGCGATTATTTGTTTCGTTTTAGATATTATTCCATGGGTTAAATTAAGAGTTAGTGAAGAAGCTGAAGCCAATGGTTTGGATGAAGATCAGATAGGTGAGTTTGCTTATGATTATGTTGAAGTTAGAAGAGATTACTATAAATGGGGTGTTGATACAGATAATATGCATTCAACAGATAATCAAAATCAAGACACAGATCTTGATTCAAGCAATAAGGATGAGTCAACTGAAAATATAGATGATGTCATACCAAAGAAAATTGCCCATCATATAATAGCTGCAAACGAACATAGCACAGATAATCATTTGATTTCATCCTCGTCATCAAATCATATAAATAACAATAATGGAAATGATGAAGATGAAGAGGGTACCGAATTACACGCATTTCACCCTATCATAGAAACTACTACCAGAACGTGAGGCAGTGTCGTTTCAAAATTAGGCTCTTACGAAAATATTTGAATTGCATTAACAAATAGGTTAATATATTCAATACTTATTAAGGAGACAAGTTAAGATTTTATTTGCATTTTCATAAATCATAAGGTTATATTATATAAACTTATTTGATAAATATTTCTACATATTCATATTTTAATACATATTATAGATTCAATTAAATTCAGATACAAGTTAGACAAAAATTTGTAACATTTATAAAGTACAAAAGTAACTAAATTACTAAAGAAAAAATGAGTATTTTAAATATACAAAAAATAAATCGACCCCGGTGAGGATTGAACTCACGATCTTGCGATTAACAGTCGCACGCCTTAACCAGCTTGGCCACGGAGTCTCTTATTTTGTGATTTGTGGTATTTATTACTCGAATCGAACACTTAATTATTACCTATAAATGTCGGGAGTTCGAACTCTGGTTTTTTCGTCTACCATCTATATATATATAACCTGCACTTTATTTTCTGATTTCACTAGTTCATCATCAGTTTATATGAGTTCACTTTTATTCCTCATTAGTAACCCTAATAACAATTGTGTTTTCTTTACGATGCTAGAATCGCTTCTGTTTTATTTTGAGGTACAATCTTTCCTATTTGAGTTGCACTCTTGTTCATATTCGAGTCTCACATTTATCTTATCTGATAATTGATTGATCAGCATATTTATCTACCAAAAATAATTAAAATTATAAGTCCAACAATAAAAGAAAAATAAAATGAAACAATACCATATGCGGCAGGAGATTTTGGGTATGGCTGGCTTTCCTGAGCATGGATCTTCATAACAACCCAAATTTTTCTAACTTCTGTCACATGGAGGATATTTAGTCAATCATTAGCTTGGTATTTCTTTTGGAATTTGGGATAAGTATTTCATTACACTTATTTGGTAAGAGTATTATTGGATATCATAGTTTTTCAAATTTTTTTTGTAATAGAAGTTAAGTAATGTTTACTGTATTTACTGTAAAACTACATTTGACTGTTTTTTCTGATATTTAAAAATTTGCCGTAATTTAGTATTATTATTGTTTTTTTCCATGGAATTTTTTTTCAAGCTTTACTTTTTTTATTTCAAACTGTAATGTTGAAATTGATCAAGTAAACAATAAAAATTATGATGTCAAATCAAATATGCAATGACTTATACATTATTTCAAGTATGTGTATTTAACGTATATTTATAAATATATAATTTACAATTATGCATGTGGATCACAAATGCTGCTTAAAATCCAGTTTGTTGAATTGTGGCCGAAAATATACCGTTTCTGGCACCTGGGACTTTTGTAACCCATCTACCGAGCTTATGTTCCTTTGCGACACTGGCTATAACACGAAACGTTTCTCTATTACGTCTACCGCTTTCAACTGCCTGAATCTTAGTAACAACACCTTTACAGTTTGGTAATTCGCCTATTAGTTTAAATGATCTCATATTTTCTTCTAATTCCCAAACCTTAAGACTACCACTCCAAGAACCGGAGATTATTGTATTTGAATAAGGAATTGCATAAACAGCAGTGATCCAATAAGGATGTTCAAGTTTTTTATTCTGTAATTGTCTATTCCTAACTTCTTCATTACTTTCACCTGAGATTGAATCTAAAGTTGGACCTTCTACGACACCATGTGCTGTTCTTTCTATATGTATAGGTTTCTTCTTGGCAATAGACCAAAGGGATAAATTCCCATTATCTGAACCAGTGATAAAATGCGAATCATCAATCATACTAACAACATCCAGACTACCTTCTGTGTGGAAGATTGGGGCGCTGCTATCATCCGGATATACAAGTTTACCTTCTTCAGTTTCTTTTGCATTCGCCTTTAACCACCTTTTTAATAATCTTTCAGGATCATCACCACCTCTAAATGTCAATCTTGTCTCATCAGGAATTTTCCAAAGCATTGCTGTTCTATCACGGGCACCAACTGTTACACATCTTTCCATACCTAGTGCGGAAATGTCAACTACAACATCTTGATGACCATAAAGTATTTCTAGCTGAGAAAATTGATTAATTGAATATGTTCTAATTTTATAATCGGCACATGAAACATAAAGTTGATCTGAATTTTTTCTAAATATCATTGATATAATTTGACCACGACGATCTTTGGTTGGAATCACTTTAACTGGAGCTAATGATTCTGTACTCCAAACAATCAATTTTCTGTCTCTACCACCTGTGACAACATATTTACCATCTGGTGAAGCAGCAACAGCTAGAATTTCATCATAATGACCTTCTGATATATTCTCGAACTCTATATTACTTTTTGGTAAATATTTTACACCACCTTTTGTATATTTAAGTTTTTTTGGTCTTTGATTGAAGTTCGTTATATCATACTTGGTTAATTGTAAATCTTTACTAACGGTATAAGCAAATATTTTACCTGCTTTTTTATTCCCACCAGATAATCTGTTTCTTTCGTTTTCTAAATCGAATTTATTAAGTTCAGGTTGATAGCAACTTAGTCCTGTTAAATTATTTTCACCAACTCTAGTGAAGGAAACTTTTGCCTCGGATATGAGTAATTTATCTCCAATGAATCTATAAACACGCCCTTTTTGTTCAGCAACGTCTTGTTTCAATCTAGATGCGATGATATCTCTATCCAAATCACCTGCATCAAAATTATTAAACTCATCAATATCTTGAACATCTTTTACTCCGTCAGTTTCAGTTTCCACGCCAGTCTGAATTTCATTAGCTTCAGTTTTCAAATTTTCCAAATATTGTTTAGCTAATCTTCTTCTCTTATCTGCAGGATTTTCACCATCAAATTCTTCCTCCGAATCAATCTCATCATCATCACCAATTGAATCCATTACTTCTTCTTCATTAGAAGATACATCAGTGATGTCTTCATCAACTGCATTAACATTACGATCTTCCCTGGTTCTCTTTCTTTCTGAAACCGAGTTGTTAGACATATTACCAGCTCTTCCTCAACAGTCTGATATAATAATACGATATGAAACGCAATCTATTCTAGTATATTACGAACTTTATCGTCATATATTGACCATACAATGACCACATCGAATGAATTTTTTAGCTCATCTCATCTATAAATTTTTCAGTTACCATTTTTCACAAAAATTTTCAGATCGTCTCACACGGCATGATATATATACGAGGTGCATGGGTTGCTCAACAATAATAAAGAACTCTACTCATTTAAAAGTTGAAAATAGTTTGAATAATTCGGTTATTATATCTACATATTATGTGTATAAGGGTTTGGGATATCATATGTTGTTGATTTGTTGCTCGAATCTGGCTTCTCTCAGGTCGTTGATACGTTTTGTTAGCGTCATCATTTCAGCTCTTTCTGAAATCTTGGCAGCTGCCGTTAGTGCTCTATCTTGTTTCAATTCTTGGGCTATCGAGAGAGCCTTTTCTGTATTTTGGTCTGAGCATGCCACAGCAAACAATCTTAGTAGTGCTTTATCGAAGTTTCCGGCTAAAACTGTTAAGATTTCATTTTCATTACCATATATTTCACCTTCATGTTCAATGGTATCGATTAACAAAGATGACAGTACCTTTGAACGAATATATTCTTCTTCTGCAGCAACATTTACTGGTACTATAATTTCCTTTTCAACTTTGGTACTAATATCCAAATTGTTATCGCCATTAAGGTCGTTATCAAATTCATCTTGTTCATTATTTTCTTTCAACATTGTTCTATGGTCTTCTAGTAGTTTACCCTTAACCAATACTGGTATTTTAATTTCCATTTCGGATGGAAGTGGTAATGGGAACTCTGGCCATTGATTCTTACCTTTAACCAGCACACAGTTTAATGTATCATATGTTAAACCTAATGGCCATACATGAACGTCTGTGTTTTCTTTGCCACCTGCCATTTTCCATATTTCCATGTCTGTATCCAATACAGGCAACCATCTACTCTCCATACTTGATCTCCATTTACTTAAAACTAGTAATACATTATCGGATCCAAATATACATGGATCACCATATAATGAGAAAAATAAACTTTTAATACCTGTAGGATTGAATGATTCATAATCTGCATCATATTCATGAGAATTTCCAGGAATCGATTGGGGTAAAGTGATTGGCAAAGGAATTTCTCTTTGATAGTATACGGATTTTGTAGGAAGTTGTTCAAACAATGAATATGAAATACCATGATATTGCGAATAATGAACAGTGAACACTTTATAATCCCTTGCGGTTAACAACACAATTGGCGAAAGTTTCTCAACACTTAGTATTAAACCGTATTCGTTAAAACTTCTGACATAACCAAATGAAGTTGCTGCAAAAATTCTTTTCGATGTACTAGCAATCGAAGTAATAATTTCCCCATGGGATAATGGAAGCAATTTAGTCCAAGTAGAATGTAATGTATCATGTGGTCTATAATGCAATTGACCACTTTTCGATTGACCGAATAATGTACCATATTCATTCAAAAAACATAAATCGTAGCCGAATAAATCTTCAAAATGATATTCACTAAACCTTCCTAGATCAAAGAATGACACTGTAATACTATATTGTCCATTGTTACGAACAGTGGACACATAACCAATATCATTCATTGTTAAATAACGTCTATCTGAACTACCGAATGGCGTAGCACCTGCTGAGACTGGTTTGTAACTAAATGTGGTCGCTCTTGCCCTTATACTGTTGCTATTAGATGAAGCGTAACGTTCACCTTTATGAAGTTTTTGCATTCTACTATTATTTCTCTTACTTTTTTCGACGTAACCGGCACCATCATCGTCATCTATGAAATCTTCTTCATCATCGAAATGATATTTCCTTTTGTTTATGGTATTATTTTTTTCACCAAATAAATTTTCATTATCACCATCATAGTTATTTGTAGCGACTTCATTATCATCTTCAACAGCTACATTATCTACATGTGGATTTGTTGATGCATTCAAGAGATCATCATCTGAATCAGACTCTATAAATAATCCATTCTTAGTTGAGCTTGTTGAAGTAGTATTTTGTTTCATTTCACTATTAATGTATCCCGCTGTTGAAGAAGCTGTGGCAACAGTATTAACATTGATCACAGAACCCGTCCATGTACCCATAATAATATTCAATTTATCCGATTCAACCTTCCATAATAAATTGGTGATTTCTTGTTTAAGATTTCTTGTATAATGAACTTCACCTGTTTCTAATTTCCAAATGATTAGTTTGTTATTAATATCTACTGCAGCAACATATTCACCATTTAAAGGATCGAATTGTAAATCGATAAATTTATTTGTTGTCTCTGCAGCTAGTGTCTTGATCAAAGAGTAATTTTTAATTGCGAATATTTTAACGGTACCATCTTTTCCAGGTAAAGCAAAATATAAACCTGTTGGATGCCAAGCAGCACGAGTACAAACTCTATTAGCTTCGCTAAATTCAGGATCTGTAATTTTCTCATCATTTTCATTTTCGTTATCACTTGAATCCGAATCACTTAACATTTCTTCCAGTTTACTCTTTTTGGGAGACTCATTTGAATCTGCATTTTTATTACCATTGGAATTATCCTCGTAAGAGTTCTTCAAGATATAATCCTTCAATACATGTACTTTATTTGGTTTAGCTGATGTCAATGAATAGAATTGAATCTCTGCATTAATTAATGATACCGCTAGGATATTTGTCTTTGAAGAATAAGATAATTGTGAAATTTGATCGGACATCTTAATTGTATGTTTCTGAAAATCTGTACCATCTTGAGACAATGCAATAGAAGTCAATTCCAGATCGTCACCGGCAAAGATTGCCATCGTATTACCATGTGCAACACAACAATCACGTAAGGGCAATGGAGTTCTCAATAACAAATTTTCAGTCTTGTTAACATAATCATATTTAAACGCATCACCTTTCACAGTGGTCAGAATAAACTCCTGGTTCGAGATACATTCCATCGAAGTCAGATTTTCAGATATCTGGAACACTTCCGGTTCTTCCTCAGGCTTATCCAATTGCAACACTTTTGTCAAACCATTCTTATTAGCAGCGCATAATTTGTTGTTGTCCGGCGTCAATACCACCAGAGTCCTCCCGCCCGACTCGAACACTGTTCTATCTCTTATCACAGGCATAACTCTTGCTCCAGATGACCAAAATGAACCCTCTTACTCAACAATATCTGGTCCTTTAAGTCTCTCACTTCCAGTCAATTGAGTTACCATTTGAATCGCGAAATTTTCGATTAAAATCGACGCGTTAAAAACAAAATTTATTAACTAAGCGATGCCCTGGTTACTATATAATACAAGAAGCTGTTTTGGCATGTGTGTGTTGTGAGTATATGTATATCCCTGTTTTGGGAGGATCAAACCTAACGTGTTCTCGGAATAACGTAATCTTGACGAGCATACTTGGGTATGTCATCTGCCCCTCCTCATTCCCCGTCCCTCCATCTACAATCGTATCTTACATATAACCAACCTGCTGGTGGAAACACACACAGCAACTACCACCAGCAATGAGAATATACAGATCGTTGTACCGGCTCTCAACATAGTTACTATCTTATAACTCATCTCTGGTTTGAACATCACTCTGCACGAATAATTTCATAGCCAATTTTGAAAATTTGTGAAGGAATTAATCGAGTTTTCTATACACAAGACACAGAATGATTGAAGCCAGTTGGTTGGAGTGATATACACAGGTTACAGAGTAGTGGACAGGGCAATTGCATAGTTTATAACAGTGCAGAAGAGTATACAATAGATCACGCCGCTGCTTTATAGATTCAGGAGACCATGTTTCAGTTCGGTGCATCCAATAATACTGCAACACAACAACAACCGGGATCATCCATGTTGGGGGGTGGTGCAACATTCGGTAATAAACCAGCTACATCATTAGGCGGAACCACGGGAGGTTCCTTATTTGGTGGTGCGTCTAAACCTGCATTTGGGAACCCGACTGCTACAACAGGTTCTACTGCAACTACAGGATTATTTGGTAACAATGCCCAACCACAAAATACTTTGGGAACTGGTGGTTTATTCGGTAATAAATCAGGTACAAATGCTCCAGGTGCCAATGGTGGGTTATTTGGAGCAAATACCCAACAACAAGGTGCTGCTCCAACACTAGGAGGAGGTTTATTTGGTGCAAACAACAATCAGCAATCACAACCACAACAAAGTACTTCTACTTTAGGTGGAGGTTTGTTCGGAAGTAATACCACACAAAATGACCAGACTCAATTAGGTGGGACAACAACAGGAGGATTGTTCGGGCAAACTCAATCAAATACCGCACAACAACCAACAGGTTTTGTTATGCAATCAGTACAACCATCTTTTGCTTGGTCCCAACAATCACAACCTCAACAGCAACCACAACAATTTGGCCAGCAATCTACTTTATTCCCGCAATCACAACAACAACCACAAACACAAGCACAACCACAACAAAATTCATTATTCGGTTCTCTAAATTTACAAACACCTTCATCACGAACATTACAACAGCAACAACAATCTGCTAATTATCCACAACAGATTCAAGAACAAATAATTAAATGTAAAGAATCATGGGATCCAACAAGTTATAAGTCAAAATTACGAACTTTTGTATATAACAAAGTTAATGAAGATTTGGCAATGCTATACAATAAGCCAGCCACTATCTTACAAGAAGAATGGGATAATGCAATTAAAGAAAAACCAAGTAATAGCGTTATACCCGTAGAGTTGTTAGGGTTTGAAGCTTTAAATCAAAGAAATCAATTACAAATCGAAAACGTTGCTCAGATTAGAATCATTTTAAAACAATTATTAGAGAAAAATACCCAACTACAACAACGTCATGAATTAGAAATTGCATCAAGAATTTTAAAAGTTGAAAGTAAAAATGTCGAAATTGAAAGAAGAATATTAAAGTTAGGTTCACAATTAGCAATCTTGAAAAATAGAGGTCTACCATTAAACATTACCGAAGAGAAAATGTGGAACCAGTTTAAAGAATTATTGAACCGCAGTCAAGATCCATCCGGATTAGGTAAAACTAACGAACTATGGGCAAGATTAGCTGTATTAAAAGAACGTGCAAGAAACATTTCAGATCAATTAGATAATACATTAGTTATTATAAGCCAAACTGGTGGAGTTAATGTACCAACCAATAAAAATAATAAATCAAATGAAGCTGTTCATACTCTAAACAGACAAGATAGCGAAGATATCAAGAATGATATAAACATTGATAAGATTGCACATATCCTAAGTAACCAACAACAAGGTATCACATATTTGAAAAGTGTTTTAGACAAAGATCAAAGTACCGTTGAAAAACTTTGAAGATTTTGTGAATATGTCAAATTTGAACGGGATATCATCATTATGCTGCTACATTTAACCTTAGGGATTACCATCACTTTAACGAATCATTATTTGATATCATAGATCGATTCCATGTAATAAATATATAAATCATATCTTATAAGAAAGCCCATTTTTTTAATTGGACAATTGCATGTTGGTCTTTATTATATATATATAGGAAAATTTAAGTAATAGTATTATTTATTTGAAACCTTTAAATCCATGAAGTAGTACATCTAATGTGTTTTTATCTACTGAATTTGTTATATCGGTCATGGCTTTCGAATCATGAACCTTATCTATATCATATAACCATTCTTTGAGACCTTGTGTTAATTGATGAACACTATTAAAATACAATGGGCTCACCCCCAATAGATATTTCTGTGGTTTGTAATCTTTAAATGTTTATATAAATCTTATCATTCAGAATTGAATCATTTTTATCGAGCCCTGAAGGATCATCCCATTGTAATAGTAAGTTCTTGTTATTATATCTAAATTTCGTGAAGTTGACATCTATAATGAACTGTTGTTTATATTTATCAAGATATAAATTATCAACTTTATTGTAAATATATGGTGTCTTTTTATTTTCATTGGATTCAAACTCGTTAATTCTTTCCAGTAATGAATCCAAAACCTCTTCTTTTGGTCGTTCACTTGATGAATGCTCAAATGTACCCAGTGCTCTTAATTGGGTTATCACTTTGGACAATTTATCAATCTCATTGGCAGCCAACACCATTTCAATGTAAGGAAATTGACGTGAACGCCCATTATTTGAACCAGGTTTGCAATACAAGATATCACTGAATCTCTCTATCGATTTTACGATATTTTTATCATATGATATTTTTGACGTATTGGTATATATTGGATATTTTATAAGAAATCTAATAAACAAACAGTGATTCTTAATGAATGCTTGATCCACTAACCTTGACATAATTGCACACTTTCTATATTCCTATATCCCTGCGGATTGCACGTATCTACTTCTGTTTGTATCATGAAAAGAGTAAGTAAATACAGAAACGAATCATTTTATTTGAAATTGTTACATATATAATAGGGTAGATAAAACTATATATTGAACGTGAGGATTGGGTACTCAGCTATGTACATGTACCTAAATAGATATAAGGCTATAAAAATTCATTTATTTCCATTGTTTCTTAATGAAATTCCAAGCGATTGGTGAGAACCATAATAGGGCAGATGCATATAGTGCAGTAGCAACTGTCTTGTTGGTTTGTTCTTGATGTAGCTTCTTCTCCTCTTCAGAAACTTCTTGTTGTGGTAGACCAAACATTTTTCAGCGTGATAAATATATTTAGATATGCTAATAAGCGATATGCCTTGGTTATTAACTTGTGTGTTTTATTTGTAGTTGTTCTTAGAATTGACAATTTTCAGTTTGCTGTTCGCCCTTTTCATCAGTTGAAATTTTGATGTTTTTAAAAATGAAATTGAGGCAACTTTGAACAGATGGAAACGATATTGTACAGTAGAAAAACGATACGAGAGAACGGTATTTCAGTTGCTAACGTGTTGACATTTAGTACACTTTCATTCAACTAGTGTTATATCAGATCTTTTTTTAATACTTTTGAACGATGGATTCTACAATAGATAATCACACCGAGAGTCAAAACACTGTGGACCAAACCCCTTCTGTGGAGGAACCAGCCACTACTGAGTTACAGACACAACAAAACCCTGTAGAAAGAGAGCGTAAACATATCTCTAAAAGTGATGATGATGATTCCGATAATGCTATCAATAAGAACGATTCCGATGAAGATGAACAGGATAAACAAGCAAGAGAAAATATAGTCAGAGATAGTTCAGGTAACGATTTATCATCTTTTGGTCAAGCTGCAACAAAACGTCAATTATTGGAAGAAAAATTGGATCGTATCTTAAAGAAACCAAAGGTAAGAAGATCAAGAAGGGATGAGGACGATTTAGAACAATATTTAGATGAAAAAATTCTAAGATTAAAGGATGAAATGAATATCGCAGCTCAAATGGATATTGATACATTGAATAAAAGAATTGAAACAGGTGAGAAATCTTTAATAGCTATCCAAAAAGTTAAATTATTACCTAAAGTTGAAAGTACTTTATCAAAGGCAAACTTAGCAGATACTATCCTAGATAACAACCTTTTACAAAGTGTTAGAATTTGGTTAGAACCATTACCTGATGGATCATTACCATCATTTGAAATTCAAAAATCTTTATTTGCTGCAATTGATAATCTACCAATAAAAACAGAACACTTAAAAGAGAGTGGTTTGGGAAGAATAATGATTTTTTATACAAAATCTAAACGTGTTGAACCACAGCTGGGAAGAATGGCAGATAAATTAATTGCCGAATGGACAAGACCAGTTATCGGTGCATCTGATAACTATAGAGATAAAAGAATTACACAATTATCATTTGATTATGAAAAATTAAGAAAGAAATCTGCATTAGATTCTGCTATTAGTGGTAGAAAGAAAAAGAAAACAGGGACTCCTACAGAATCTCAGAATTCTTCAGCTCAAGCATTGTATGAAGCTGCCGCTGCCAGAAGAGGTAGAGCAGCTGCACCAGCACAAACAACTACCGATTATAAATATGCTCCTGTTAGTAACATTATTCCAATTAATACCAATGCAAGAACTACTGGTGTTGGTTCTACTTTAAACAACAATGATATGTACAAGAAATTAAATGCCAGTCTTAATAAGAATAAAAATAAACATTGATGTATCAGATCAAGTTTTTTTTATTTGATAAACAGAAAAAATTTCACCGTTTCTATAAATTCCAATGTTAGTTTACTTTACACGTCATTAATATTTAAGTTTTGTAATCATATATATATGTATATCAACTATTTTTTTATTAGTTCAATAATTTTTCACATCAATAAAATATAGTTATATAATTAACTTTTTAAAAGAGAGAAATTAAATTAATAATAACTTAAAAGGATTATAATATTCTTAAACTAAATGATAAGATATACAGATAAAATTTTTCTTATATATAATAGCAGCATTTGTGAAGTTACTTATGATCTTGGCTTTTCCTTCTTTTCCTTCCATAAAGCTAATAAAGAGACACCAGAGACCTTGACGACCTTGAATCTAACACCTGGAATATCACCCTTAGCCTTACCTTTTCTACCGAAACCAGCTAATAAGACTTCGTCATTTTCATCGACATAGTTTAAACAACCATCATTTGGAACGAAAGCAGTAACCTTCTTACCGTTCTTGATTAATTGAACTCTAACACACTTTCTGATAGCAGAGTTTGGTTGTTTGGATTCAATACCGATTTTTTCTAAAACGATACCTTTAGCGTGAGAAGAACCACCGAATGGAGAGGACTTGAAAGCAGTACCTAGTAATCTCTTCTTATAGTTGTTTTCGGCCCAACGGCTGTAAATAATATTGATTATCAAATTATTGATAATAGTTCATGTTAGTAACAAACAAACTTTTTAAAATTGGAACTAAAAATTACGTCGATATGTTTATCAGGGTATTCATTATCATAATTTCCACTATCGCCATTATCATCATTCGGGAAAAACTTCTAACTAGGGACTCATTGAATACATGATGCAGAATATTCTGATTATCCATTAGGAAATCAAAATCAATAGTATAAATCCTTGTATTAACATCATTAATTCCCCTAAATTCCTCACATTATATATACACATGTAATGTTGGTGACACTCTGCTATATATTAAACTATGATAATAATCTATATCTCAATAAAACTAATCAACTGGTGGAATATCTAAATAACATACTTGTTTCTTCTGTGGACACGCAACTTTCTAGCGGAATTCAAACCTCTTGGTTTACCGGAACCCATCTTTGGTTATTATTTATATGCTTAATTGCTCTTTAAGATGAACTAAATTAAGATCTATACAACTACTTTAATAGCTTCTTTTAAAACTATAATGAAATATAATATGTTATTGCGCAGTAATTCACTGAGAGATTCATTGAAACTCTAACTGAAACTAAACTGTGAGAGCTAGAGTGGTTTCCCCTTCCGTTAGCTGAACCCAGACGGCCAATTTCTGAACTGGTCCTCTACCTAGAGAGTTATGGTTAGGGCCAGCATTAGGCAGAGAACCGACAATACTGCTGTCCATTACTACAAAGAGATAGTATAGCGGAGTGGACAACGCGGCTACTGCGGGCATTACATATTTTTTACATTTTTCAAAATGAAAAAATTTGAAAAAACTATTTGTATAAGGTACGGATGTAATATAATGAATGTGGGTGGACAAGTCGTCAAATTAATATTGTTTTTAAAGCTGGAATGAAGAAAGATTTTCATAAAGAGCAATAAGGCAGTAATTAAAAGTCTTTTTGTGATGAGCTTGCTAAAATCGTGACAATATTGAGTAAGTAGCTGATAATATATATATATATATATATGACTACCATACAGCCGTTTGAAGCAACAGATCTTTTCAAATTGAACAATGTTAACCTTGATACATTGACTGAGAACTTCCCTATGGAATTTTATTTCGAGTATTTGATTCTGTGGCCAGGGTTATTCTTCAAAAGTGTTGAACAAACAGTAAGCTCCAAGACCAATCACAATATATCTGGTTATATAATGGGAAAGACCGAAGGTAAGGGACAAGATTGGCATACACATATTACGGCGGTCACAGTGTGTCCGGAATTTAGAAGAATTTCATTAGCATCAAAATTGTGCAATTCTTTAGAGGCAATTACAGATACATCTCCACATAATGTTAATTTCATAGATTTATTTGTGAAATGTAATAATTTATTGGCAATCAAACTATATGAAAAATTGGGATACAGTGTGTTTAGAAGAGTAGTGGGCTATTATAATTCACCACAAGATGGATACCCTGAGACATTAAAGAAAATCCATGATGATAAGGATGCTTTTGATATGAGAAAAGGTATGGAAAGAGATCAAGGAAAAAGTATACGATCTGATGGTAGAAAATCCAAATGCTACCCTCACGATGTTAAGTTTTAACCATAATTATTATGAATATTATATAGATATACCAATCTTAGGCATGCATTGAATTTATTGAAATTTACATTGTAATAAACAATGTTCTGAGTGTCATTTTTTTTAATAATGAAATACTCATGGTATTAATTTCTATAATATTACATTAAATGATGCTAATAAGTTTATTAATATTACATTAATTCTATATAAATAACTAGTAATCTATTTTCATTAAGATTTAGTCTTTTCTTTGTCTTTTGTCCTTATATTTTTGAACAAATTTATCCATATATTGATTCACAAAGCTTTTCACTTTTTCATTTTTATGCTTATCTAACTTTTCTGGTGGTACATGACCTGAACCTCTCTTTAACTCCTTTTGAGATAATGTTTTAACAATGTCTTTTGCACATTGTTTTATATGATCATGACTTAATTTGATGTCTGTGTTATATTTCCTAACCAAATTCGGTACAAATGATGCAAAGAATTTTTCCCATTTATGTTCCAAATGATTCAAATGTGAATTTGAACGTTTTTCTTGTCTCTCTTTCTTTTTCTCTTTCTCTAATTTTAGTGATTGTTCCCTTTCAAGTTCCTTAGTTTTATTAGCGTTAGATATAATTTCATCCAAAATAGTTCTCTTTTGTGATTCTTGTTCAAATCTTTCTTTATGCCTTTTCATTTCCTCTTCTTTAACTTTAGCCAGTGCTTGTTGTTCTTCTAAAGCAATCCTCATTTTCTTATTGGCAAATTCCTCTGCGGAAACTCTTGGATGATAGGCTCGTTTATCACTACTTTGATATTCTCTATTAGAATTCGATCTTTTATTAGGTTTTGGTTTACGACTATATTGATTATCATCACCTGATCCAGTTCCCACTATAGGTGGATCAACTAATTTTCTGTTTTGTTCTTTATTATAATAAATGGGACGACCATTTTCTTGAATAATTTCCCAGCCAGGTGTTAACCTTATCCTTCTTAAATCCATAAGTTTATTCATAGTGTTTGTTGATGATAATTCATTAATATCTTTTTTCGTAATTCTTGTATATGTATCATACGAATCCCATTTATTTATAAGTTTATCAGAATCTTCTTTTAGATCTGGGAATTCGTTGGCAAGTGTTCTGACTTGTTCATCAATATGTGAGGCTATAATACCATTTTTGGTTGTCTTTGGCAATTGATATAAAAATTCTAAAATATCTTGAAGCAAATTTTGATCTTCATTAAATAATTGTAAGATATTTTTAAAACATTGATAACCATGTAATTTTATTACCTGATGTAGTAAAACTTCTTTTAATTTTATATCTTCATCATTTTCATCTTCATAGGTATAAGTTAACCATAATCTTCGAAATAATTTGGATGCGATAAGTTTATTATCACATTGTAATAATACACTCATAACTTTAGTGACATCTTTAATATTATCACATGGTTCAATATCTAATGTTTCAACGAATTCTGCATTAATATTATCACCTTCTTCATTTTTAATAATTTTTTCACCAGCTGCTTTTTTAGTTTTAATCCATTTTTTCTCTAATGATGCACTAACACCTAAAGCATCGGCATAACTTTGTGGTAATAAAGATGCTGCATCAGTCTGTGTTTTACCACCAAGAAATCCGATACAATTTGGTTCACCACAATAACATTTTTGTGCACTTGCACCATATCTATCAACATTATAATCGAATGTAATTTCTTCACCTTTGGCAATTGTCCTTTTTGCAAAAATACCCATTTTTAATTTACCATTAACTACCCATTTGTTAACATATGCATTTGGATTACAAGAATGATTACAAAATCTAGCTAAAGAACCTTTAATTGTTGCATCAATAAATTGACCAGTTTGTAACATCATAAAATAAAAATGTTTAAAATTATTTTCATCATATTTAATCATCCGATCTCTAAAATTGTCTTCATCAATGACTTCACCAATATATTCATAAATAAAATCATTAATTTCGATATTATTTTGTGCTCTAACACCATAACCTTTATTTTCTGTTAAGAAAATGTTAATATCTGAATACTGTCTTCTTTGAAATCTTTGATTTTGACATTTTTTACCACATGTTGATTCACAAAGTCCGTCAACACATTCAATTAATGTCAATCTATTAATACAATCTGAATTCTCATCACACGAAGAATTGACAGTTTCCCCATTTTCATCCAATCTAGTCTCCTCGACACAGTCACATTCCATAAACTCATTAGATGAATCACCTAAATGTTTTGCCGTATAAAGACAACGTTCAATGGGTGCAAATGATGCCAATGCCTCATCTGTACGATCTGGTTCATCCGAAAACGTCCTAACCATCGCTTGACTCTCCACCCCCAGAGAAGCAGAACTCGAACTCGATTGCCCGACTGCCATTACTCAATTTCAGAACCACAATCCCTCAGCATACAACTTATAAACTACCAATTCCAACACATCAATCATCAACATCAACCTCATTCCGAAATATAAATAAATAATTTTTCATTCTGCTAAAAACAAAAAAAAAGTGACACGAAAATAAGGTTACCCGATCGATGCCACCCATTCACCACATAATATCCCACCATATACATGATTAGATGAGCAATAACAGTATATTTCACACGTTCCAACCACTCTCAACAGCTTACCAGTTTCATTACACTATTTACAACAACTTCAATCCGCTGTTTGACACGCTTACTGTCGACGAACGCCAGCCAGCCAATCATATCAGAGGAAAGCCGTGCTAAGAAACAACGGAGTTAAGCAAAATTTTATGGTGAAAAAGTGATTTTATATATAAGGGAAGAAAGGATGGATAGGTTGATTGATATTTATTTATTAAAACACTTTTAATTTTAAACGTACTACGAATGTCGTCTATGGCATTAGTAATTTGACACTATTTGCTTTTCGTTCTACATATACATTCGATTACATATTTCAATCAATCATGGGTGGTCCAAGTGCTAAGACATTCATGGGATGGTGGGGTCATTTAGGCTCACCAACCCAAAAAGGTGTTACATCATATGCGGTTTCGCCATATGCACAAAAACCATTAGTTAATTCGTTTCATAATGCATTTTTCAACAGTTTTAGAAGGTTCAAAGGTCAATTTCTTTTCGTACTGATACCGGGTACTATTTATTGGTACTGGTGGACAAATGCTCAGGAATATAATGCTTATCTATATACTAAAGCTGGTAGGGAAGAATTAGAACGTGTACAATAATGAATTGTTTTTTATTCTGTAAAAATTCACTTTTCATAGAAATATTATTATCTGAAGATATAGATACTTTGTTTCCTTCCTTGAAAATAGAAAACATACAAAAATTCATTCCTCCTTACTTCTTTTCTATATATTATTTTTATCTACACACACACACATATATATATATATATATATATATATATATATATATTCTACCCTTTATTCCTTCAATTAACTATATTATTTATTCATTATTCTAAAAAGTCTTATATCATAATATGCCATAAAAAAAATTATTTCAATTCTGTTCATAATTTGAATATCTAGACTACTTTCAAACAGGTAGGTTATTTATAACTAACACAACATCTAGTACGTTTCATCCATGAACTTGCTAATAATTGATCAATTGTAATTCTTTTCGCTGGACTTGCTTGAAATATTTTATATAATGCAATTTTTCTAATTTTATTAATATCATGATTAACATGCCTTAGTTCTTCAAATAGATAAAATTGTTTTTCTTCTTCCATTTCATCCAAAAATGAATCATATAAAGAATCATGACCACTTAATGCAATTTTCCATAAGTAATGGCCTAAAACCATCGTACAATATACAACACCACAACTCCAACAATCAACTAATCGAGGATCATATTCATTATCTTGTTCAAATTCTTCAGGAGCAACATATGGTTCAGATCCCATAGCACCACTTTGAAAATGAACTTGTCTTTCCCATGCAGTTTGGAAGACACAACTGGTACCAAAATCGCAAATCTTTAAAAGACCATCAGGATGGAATAAAATGTTCTCGGGTTTTAAATCACAATGTGCTACACCATGATCATGCATATATTTAACACCATTCAGTAATTGCTTCATAAAACAATCTGCTTCCAATGGATGTAATGCCGTGCCACTTTTAGATTTACGGGTCAATAGACTGTACAAATCACCAGAGGGACAAAATTCAATGACTTCAATAAATCTATTTTCAACCTCCATAAGATCCAAAATCTTTGCAATATTTGGAGGAGATCTACCCTTAAATTTATGAGTCCTACTTAATGAATGTCCGATAATAAACTCGGATGTAATTTTTGTACTAAACTTCTCAATTTGATCACTCTTTCGTGGCTTTAATTCTTTTACAGCAAAATACATTCTATTGTCTCTAACAAATGTTGGGAATGGTGGAATATCGTTCAATGTAGCCGGTCTTGACGACACACTAACAACACCATATGCACCTTGGCCGATTGTACCTATAGATTTACCATATAATTCGGAAAAAGTAGAGTCAGAGTTTTCAGTTTTATCGTCTTTTGGTGGAGTTTTCGATTTTCCACTTAAACCATTTAATATCTTTTCTGACAATGTATTAATCAATTCCAATTCATCTGAACTAACAGCTGCAGTAGGATTAACAACCTGTGGAATATTTTTTAAATTATTCTTTGATGCAATGTTTTCATTAGTACTCTCATTACTCTCAATATCAGTAGAATTTCCACTGTGGTGATTCTCTATATTCAATTTTGTCTTTTTAGGAATCAACGAGACAGCATCTTTAAAGTGACTTGAATGTTCGTCGACTTTCTCATTCACAGAAACAGATGATTCACCTTGAGGCTTTGGATGGCCTTTGAAGAAACCAGAAAATGAGAACATACTACCCATAGTCCTTGAAAGACCAATTTCATCAGAGTTCTGCACTAGTGAAATAGTCTTGAGAGTATGTTCATGTGTACCATTTTCATATACTTTAAAATTGTCTGTTTGGAGAATGCACTTTGATTCATCCTCTGAAGTATGATAACTATTTGGATTTCTATGGTATCTAGAGGATTTGACAGCTGAGAAAGATTCTGCATATGGTCTGCCTCTAGTGGTTTGTCTCGATCTACCACTTTCTCTGGTATCAGTACTAGAGATAGAAGAAGATGACTCGACTTTCCTCAATGAGTTTGATTTACCAATATTTGATGAATTAGAGTTATTGCAAGATGGTATTCCTCTATTTGTGCTGCCATTCCTACTTAAATTTGACGACGATGGTGATAATACGGGCACGGTTTTTGATGAAGATCTAGCGTTACATGGTACACTATTATTACGACGAGATCCATGTCTTGATGGTTGCCTGGAACGATCAAAACTTTCATTTCTCGTTTTTGATTTAGCAGATGATGTATGTGTTGGTGTTTTACTCGAATCTAACATTGCATCAATTGAAAAATTCTTCGTTGCCTCTAAAAAACTACCAGTATTTATCGAAGTAGTTCTTGATCTTCCTCTATGCCTATGCTCATCTTCAGATGCAGCATCTGTCGAACTATTTGTTTCATAAAATCCCTGAGGTTTTGGGAATTCAATCTGATCACTTGTATCACCATCATCGTAATCAGAAATATACGATTCTTGTGAATTGATTGATGCACCCCTAGATGGTGATAAAGTAAATCTTGCGCTCCTTTGTTTCAATGGTACTTTACTATTTGAATTCGAAATCTTTGGACTCTGTAAAGGGGAAATATCATTCACTAAGTTTGGATTACTTCTACCACTCCTCGAACTTTGTAATGCAGACTCTTTATCCATAGCAATTTTACTCAAGGTCGGTGATTGTTCACTTGTTGGCTTATTACTTTTACTTGAGTTAATTACATGATGATTCATCTTTTGTACATTATTTGAATTCGAATCATGACTATTTGATTTAAATATCGATTTAATCGATTCAGAAAACGAACGTGCTCTTCCCACAGATGAATTAAGGGGTGCCTTATCGTCTACTAAACCCATAACGTCTTGATGATTATAACGGTTATATTAAAAAAGGACTATTTATTGATGAATAAACTTCAATACCAGAGATGGAATTTCAAAAAAAGTGATATGCTCAAATAAATATGCCGATTCTAATATCAGTATCAGTTTTTTTGGTTTAGCTATAACTAATTGGTAGTGGATAATCTCACAAAAGACACGATAATCCAGTAGAAATGATATTAGAAATAGCTGAATGCAAATGTGAAAAAAAATGCACAGATGAAAAAAAAATGCAAAAAAATGTATCCTAAAGTGTGTCGGAGAAGGATATGTAATCAGCAGCACCAATAGCGGCTCAATTATTTATAGTAATCAACTTTAATGCCTATTGTTCTTACAATAACTTTTGATGTTATTTCCCTCTACTCAACGGGCAACATTTATATATTTTCTTCTTTCACCCAGTAATCTAATTCGGGCCATGCCAAAAACGATGATGAAAATTGTTCAAACAGTACCGATACATTTTTGGTTGAAAAATGTATACATTGTATGAAGATTGATCGATGACTGATGTAATGGTTGCATGGATTAGTCTGTGATTAACTGATCAATATATGTATGCATTAATTTTCGTTTATATACTATATTAGTTATATATGCGAGGGGGGGG
>PPOH02000224.1:111935-189204 GCA_003708465.2 Kazachstania kunashirensis
GGGGGGGGGGGGGGGGGAATCTCTTCATCAGAAATTTTTAAATAGCTCTGCGTATGGGTCTTCTTCTTGTGCACCGTAATTGGATTCTTCTTCTGGGTACCTCTCAAACTGCGATGTGTCACCTTGTCCCTGCTGAATAGGTGGTTCATATGGAGTCTCAATGTTTCTAGTGATTAATTTTTCCCATATCACTTCATTAAACCAAGAGTGGTTCTTCACATCCTCACTTCCTTTCTGTAGATTACCGAGTCTCTCACTAAGATCTCTAGTAACCAATTTACTTATTAAATCTTGTGCATCTTCATTAAAAAATGGTGGAAACTTCAATTTAGCATTTAAAATATTTTCATAGGTCTTCATTGCATTCGAATCATAGAAAGGTGTATAACCAGCAAGCATTTCATAGATCAATATACCAAAACTCCACCAATCGACAGATTTATTATATGGTTTTGTATTAACAACTTCTGGTGCAATATAATCTGGTGTACCACAGAGTGTGTATGTGACATCCGGAACGTATTTAGCAAAACCAAAATCGGTTATTTTAATATGCCCATTTTTATCTAATAAAATATTTTCAGGTTTTAAATCTCTGTAAATAATATCTTTACCATGAAGATATTCTAATGCCAAACAAACCTCAGCTGCATAAAATTTTGCAACCGGATTTGGAAATCGTTGAGATTTTCTTAATAATGAAAATAATTCACCGCCTTCAATATAGTCCATTACCATAAAGATATTAGAGGAATCTTGAAATGTACCCCAGAGTCTAACAATAAATGGATTTGATACTGCTGATAACATCAATCTTTCATCATTAGTATGCTCTATTTGTTTTAATTTAACAATTGTATGTTTTTTTAAAACTTTTAATGCATAAAATCTACCATTATGGTTTGATCTAATTAAATGTACACGACCAAATGATCCTGTACCCAATGTTCTTAAGATTTGAAAATCATTTAAAGAGTATTTACCGGCAGTTTGTCGGCTTTGTTTCATTAGTACTTTTCTCAATTCATCATTTTTGGTCTTACGTTCAAGTTCTACCTGAGAACTATCATATACTTTCTCTGATTCTTCGATGGCTTTGCCTATTTCATCCATAGTAATAGTCGATTGTTCGTTTTGATCTCCGTTCTTGGTCTCAATATGTTCACTATGTTGATGTCGATCTGGAATATCTTCCACTATTTGCAAATGAGTATTTTTATTGTTATTTTGGGGATCGATATACATCTTTCTGCACCTTTATAAAAAAAAGTTGAAAAAAACTACTACCGCTTAGTTTAATCCTCCAATGAGATACTGTGTCCCAGTTCAATGTAAAAATTTAAATTAACAATCAATGCCAATTTCTACTTCGTAAAAAACTAATTAAATCCTTGATATTATCGTATTCTTAATACAATTTTAGAGTATATTCTGGCGAGATTCTTTAATGGTCTTCCCTTATTTTACACTTTTTTTTATTTTCGTTTTTTTTTTTCAATAGTTGTCAAACAGTCCGTTCACTGAAAAAAACGATGAATGCCTATAAAGTTTCAGTATTGTCACAATAAAGTCACAAGCTCAATTAAGTTAAATAGAGTTGAATGAAATGACATATGTTATTAAGTAAAACTATTTAATATACGATTTAAATGCTTTCCTGAACATTTTTTACTTTTTTTCTTTTCTGTGCCTATTATATTATTATTGCTTAGTTGTTTGCCGATCAATCGTACCCTGTCGGCCTACATTCTCAAGACACAAGTAAACATTGATAATTAATTGTAATAATTTTTTTAATAATACACTAAAAGATCAGTAGGAGATGTTCACAGTAACGAATATACCTACTTGACCATATACCAGAAAACTGTATTTTGGACATTTTTTAATGCGAGGCTGCCTGCTGCGAAGTAATTTCTCTCTTTCAGTAAAATCCTTGACTATTTTCCATAAAGAACATCGATAGTCACTGCAGCGATTTCTACGGGAGCTGATAGGAAAAGAATGCTATTTTGATAAACCTGCGAAGTTCAACGATGCCCCCACTAACAGTTTAGGTGCGTAATAAGTTACGTGCACGAAGCAAAGTTCATATTGATGCTATTTCAACACATTCTTCTTGCGACGATTGCCAAAATAAAGTAGCACGCATGTGCATAGTAGCATGAGATGGAAAGGAAACTCCACCACTAACTCCGGTTCCCATCGACGTCTGATTCTCGTTAATTTTGTTCAACGTCGTCGTTCATCAATGTCCTGTCATATACTTGTCCATTCAGTTTGATAAAATTTTGAATCGTTAAATGTTGGTTTTGTTCAATTGTTCGAATTTTTTTTATGATATCAAAATTGATATTACTTCCCTCAAATAAATATCTAAAATTTTCAATCTTAAATAATTTCTTATCATTAGCACTATCATAATGAATTCTCTCGGAATATAAACCAATTAAATATGCTTTAAGTTCATTACATGTTTGGTTGAATCTAGTAACCTCTTGTTTTAAAACTTCTAATTCATAAAGATTTTTAGATTTTTTCAAATCAATGCTAGGAACTTCAGGTATTATAATGGCATCTAAATTATTATGAAATTGTTTCATATCGAAATCATCACTCGTTGGAAGGAGATCATTTTTGTAAAATCTTGGTAATGTATAATTTACTGGTTCATGGATACTCTCGTGCGTAGAAGTGTTTGAATAATCTGCTGATAATTTAGCTTTTTTCACCATCGGTATGGAATCTAAAGTTTCATTAATATTTCTCATATTAAATAACGGATCTGTCTTTTCTCCTTCAGTTGAATACGTTTTACGTCTCTTTGAGGGAACATCTGAACCATTTTCATCAATCGAAAGATCTTTAATGTCTGTATCAGATCTTTTTGTCCTTTCACCCAAATCATTGTGAACCTTTTCATATAATTGATTAATAATATTAGTTATGCCTGATGTAAAACTGTCTTCAATATCTGCATTAGCGCTAGTACCACTATCTTTAATCGGTGATACAGATCTTCTTTTTTGCTCTCTATTTTCAAATTTATTTCTTGCTGAACGTCTAAGGGCATGATTCCAAAATCGTTCAGAGTTTCCTGCTACATTGCTGGTTCCATCTACTTTAGAGCGTTTAGGATTATTGTTATATAGATTATCAACTTCATCTTGAACATTGTTATCGCTTTCAATCTCAATAACAACTTCTTCATTAACACGAGTTGTTGGTACTTCATTTACCTTTTCAGAAAAATTCTCAAAAAGTCGATCTTCTTCATTTTTATCATTTAAACCATCCTCCTCAGACTCATCGACATCAAATCCATCATCTGCTTGTCTATATTTATTATTTCTATAGGTCTCTTCTTGTAATTCGTGTTTTTGATTGTAATATCTCTGATATGATTTTAAATTAAATGATTGGAAAATTGGTACACTTGATCGATTATTCTTTTTGTCAGTCTTTTTCTTCTCTGATGATAATCCGAACCCATAAGGTTGATCATCATAAGGTCTACTTCTCCTTGGCTTTTGTTTTACAGGTTCTTTACTCTTTTGAGTACCTGAAGGATTATAATCAAATAAATTTCTTACACGTAGTTGAGTATCATATTCTTTCCGTTTCAATCGATCTGTCAATGTTGAATGTGCATTAACAATCATCTTAAATTGTTCAGCAGTTTCTTCTGTTTTTGATTTATCAGGATGCAATCTCTTAGCTAACTTCATATATGACTTTCTGATTTCTGTCTCTGTAGCCTCAGACGTGAGTCCTAGGATAGAATACCATGTGGTTTCGTCTATGATAGAGGTCCCCAAACTTTTATTCATCAGTGCAAGATCTTGAAGAATGAGGTCGGTCTACTTATCGATGATATACAGATATCAGTCACAATTCATTACAGAGGTTATAACTTATACTATTTCTGTTTGGCTTAAAGAGGCATCGCCAAATTAATTTACCGCTCAGTTAGAAAACCTGATACATAAGCAAGAGATATGTAAACTTGAACAGTTAAAAGAATATGCGATATTTTTTTTCGAGAAAGATTAGACACCAACAATATGTTTGTAATAACTAGACATCACGTTACGACCGGCAATGACGTGTTTTGTCAATTACAGTACATACTGAATGATATATAATAGTTTCTTATTATCGTACTAAAAATAACATGCATATTAGAAGTGATAATCCGACATATGAAATGAAGGGCAAACAATTAGTACAGATTCTTGGCTTTTGTAATAATAATAGATATCTTTCTCCCCTAACAAGGCACCTCATTTTAGTCATCATAGCGATTAACATCAATTCAAGAAAAAGACAGATATTGCATCCCCTAAATTGTAAGACATATTAAACTGTTATAAGAGGCAATAGAACTAAATCTATCAGAAGTATAAATCCCATACACAATTCAGAGAATGTTCGGTTCAAAACTATTACTACAAGCTTACACAACGAGTAAACAAAGTAAAAACCTACCTTTCAGGGCATCTAAGGCTAATTTAGCGTCGAATATTTTAATTTCAACACTATATGCATTAGGAGCTTGGTCTATATACAAGGAAGTTAAGACAGTCCGTGAATTTGAGGATACAGCCCCATTAGATCCTTCCAAAGATGTATCTCCGGCAGAATTAATTATATCTGCTCCAAACAGAATATTCAAACCAATTGGAAACTCGTCAATGGCAAGGTCTGAACCATTTAAAATTCTTGAATTGTTAACATATGGTGACTTTTCTCAATTAGCTATTGGTTCTGGGTTCTTAATTCAATTGAGTAATATTATACATAGTGAGTTTGGAAGAAAATCCTTTATGTACAAGACTTCTATTGTTACGACTGTCGTTTTCCCAGCAGTTTTATATTTTGCATTTAAACTAAGAGTGAAAGAATTAAAAGAGCACGATGTTCCTATCGAGTAAGGAAGAAACGGCTTAATAAGAAGTAATATTTTTTGGTTTGTAATATATGTATTTATTAAATGTCTTTATAAATAATTAAATGTATGCAATTTTAAGTTTATTCGCATATTATTAAATAACTTAAAACTTCACTTAAAATACTTTTATAAGAATGAATGTGCAGGAAAAATGTTTTGAAAATGACTATGGTACAACGAAATGCAATAAATCTTAACTCACCTTTAAAAAAAATTAGAAGATAGGCTTAATTTGTGGAGAAATATGAGATTGTCACTCTTTTCTATAAAATTTAACAATCAATTAAGTCAATAGCTGATAAATGAACTGGAGAACATTGGGAACCAATGGATTCATCATATAGATTGTAGAAGTTACCAGATAGACATTGGTAGAAGACATCGTTGTCACCAATAGCTAAGTTACCTTCTGGGGTTAGAGACCAACCAGCAGCGTAAATAGCACCGGCTTGTGGTGGTGGACCGTCGAATTGGAATTGTCTGTTAGCAACAATAGAACCGACTCTACCCTTTGAATCAGTTAAGATACCATCATTTAACACCATAGCTAAAGAACTGTCATTGATACAAGAGACAGCGGTAACTGGATCGGAAGAATCGGAAGATTCAGTGGATTTGGAAGATGTTGAAGTAGAGGTGGATGAAGCGGTCTTAGACTTGGTAGACTTGGTAGAAGTGGTGGCTTGAATTTGACCATCACCAATTTGAGAAACAGCAGCAGCGGTATTCTTGGTAGATAAAGTGGTGGTGGTAGCTTGAATTTGACCATCACCGATTTGAGAAACGGCAGCAGCAGTAGTCTTAGAAGATTTAGTAGATTTAGTAGTGGTGGTAGCTTGAATTTGACCATCACCAATTTGAGAAACGGCAGCAGCAGTAGTCTTAGAAGATTTAGTAGATTTAGTAGTGGTGGTAGCTTGAATTTGACCATCACCAATTTGAGAAACAACATCTCTCTTAGCAACAGAAGCGCTAGAACTGATACTTGTTGTAATTGGAGCAATAGCGATACCAAAAGTGCTAGAATAATCAGTAATACCACCCTTGTAAGTAGCAGTTGGAGTTAAAGTGGACCATGGTTCAGATGGAACGTAGGCAGCTAAAGCAGTGGTAGCGATGGCAGCGGAAGCTAAAGTTTTCTTGTATTGCATTTTTTATTTTTTATAACTATGGAAGTTGTTTAATATTGTATTAAACTATTAATTTTTAGATTGAATATATTTTTATATTTGATATAAATTATAATAAAAGAATAAATAGTTAAAATTTTCTAAAACAGACATTATTATGTTGCTTTATATATGAATCGAAAACATGTTGTCAGTGGACAAGATCAATAAGAATTAATATAAATGGCTGTGATTAATATTATAATGATATAATTAGGCGAATAAACCAGTATGAATATAATTATCTCAAGATGAAAAAAAATATTATGATGTCAAATCAGGTAAAATATGAAGGAAATGAACGAGGTCTGTTTGATAAATTATCGGAGTACTAGAATTAGAGGAGAAAATACAATGCTAGCCATTTTAAAATTAAGAATCAAGGCAAAAAAAAACAATCATCTAGAGAATGATGGCTCCGTTAGATTTATTGATCCGATGTATACGTACCAAGACAATATTTAAAAACTGAAGATGATGCAATTACATTACTAGAAAGAGTAAATGAGATGGAGAGTCTCAATTAAAGATCGTAATCTATAGAAACAGCGATTGAAACAGTAACATTACAATACTAGACCGAAACAATTACTGCCATGTTTCTGTGAAATTTTTTTCTTCTATTTGCAAAGTTCTATTGTGTTGTGCATAACTGGTTCCTTCAACCATCCGAAATTTGGAAATTTGGTAAACCAGCCATTTAGTTATTCCGCAAGGTGTGTAGGCTAGGGCCGCAAAAAAAAAAGGGCCTCATTTTTTTTGGGAAAAAGTTTTGAGACCTCTATAGGCCCTTTGTTAAATATTTTAAAGAATAAAATGGGGCCCTTCCATAGTAATACCATACGAATAGCCCATAATACGTTGTAGCATACGACTTAAGTGTTCAAGAATTGGTACAAGGTCTACTTGATTGTAACAATGAGAGGGTTGAATGTTTCAGAAGCAAACCATAAAATGACAAAAAATTATTGAAAAAATAATAGCAAATTTACGTCTAATTGAGAGTGGTTCAAGAAATAGTTAGAGCTACATATCTTAGCATATATATTCATTGCTTTCTTTTGCAGTTTACTCGAGGTGAGTATATTGTCACGTGCGCACAGGCGAAGCTAGGGCCTTTTTTGAAAATCAAGGCCGCCCGAGCCTAGCAAATGGGCCCAGGTGTAAATAGTTACTTCAAGAAAAAAGGTTTTTCCGTTACTCGAAGTTGTACCAGCAGGCTGCGGAAGCCCGCGAAACCCCTAAAATCCGTATGTTGTGATTGAATTTCTGGAAAAATTTTGTCAAGATACATCAAATGGGCGAATGGGCGAAGTAAATAAAATATTGCGCATCACATGCCCACACCTAATATTTACAAAAAAGTTTCTTACTTCATCCCCCAGTAGGCTGGTGCGGGTTCGAAACCAGATCCGCAACCCTCCATGGTCAAGGAATTTTGAGATCTGAACCCGCCCGCAATTTACCCACACCCTAACTTGGACCGGCCCGCATTTATCCCATAATTAGGGTTAATTTTGTCAATAAGGCCCTAATTTAAGTCAGCTGACTTATAATTAAATGCTGTTCAATTAAAAGGGATAGTGGCACATTAAGTGAATAAACAAACTGTAGGGGAATAGCTGTTTGGGCTGTTACGTTGATTAGATTGTATATAACAGTTACCGAAAAAGAATTACACATGAAAAGGGAGACTATAATGTATTCCCGTTGTTTAAACATAACTGCAAATTTGTAATTATAGTCTCTGCTATTCTTTGTAGATACTTAAATTCAAGGGTTCCTGTCTTCTAAAGATTGTGTAAATTAAAAATACTTATTATGTATACATATTATCATTTGATATTACACTATTCCCTAAACCTCATTTAGTTAATTTGTTTACGCGCAAGGACCAACTTTGGGCGATTCAATCGTTCACTAAATTTATATTTAGATCTTAAGTTGCCATTTTTAAAGAGAAAAAAATTTCAAACTTTAAATTAGATATCTGTTTCAAACATATTTTCCTCACAATGATATATATCAAGACAAACTGGGACGAGAAAGAACTGAGATGGCCAGTAATAATTTCAATTTTACTAAATACTTCAAAGAGATCGAAGAAAATAGGAAGGAGCAGGTCGAAGAGATTAGTAATTCTGATGAAGCCTACGAAGAGGTGATTGAGATCGAAAATTCCTCAAAAAAACAGAAAACTAGTCTACTAAATGATAGATCACTTGGAAACTTTGATAAGCCTCCTATTATTATCAATAATAATTATAGCTTCAACAATATCGGCAACGTCAATCAGGAAGTCACCCAGAATGTCGATGCTAGCTCAAAAATTGTATTAATGAAGAACCAGGATATCGATATCCAAACATTAGAAATGGTTAAGCCGAAAAAGAGTATGAGAAATCCGTTTACCTTGTACTATGCCTATCCTAGAGATAACAATTTGTTGAGATATTGCCAGATATGTTATTCGGATAATCAAATTTGCAACGAAAGAATAATATTTAGAGACGAAGCTGATTTACAGAAACATCACGCAACAGCCTGTGAGAGACATATCTAGAAAGATCATCCTATCATCAAGAAATCATCCGATGTATTATGTCATTTAAACAGGGAACATAGCCCTGTGAAAAAGTGTTGCGGAGGAAAGAAAAGTAACCAAAATATTATTCGTGTCATCAACGAGCATAATGAAACAAAAGAATGCTCCCTTGATATCTTTGAAGAGAGTGTACTTGCATTTGCACTTTCAGATATATCATTTAGAAAGTGGGATAATGAGCTAATACGTAATGTATTTTACAAACTAATTCCGGAATTATCTACGAGGAAAGAATTGAGGATAGAAGCTAGCTATATTATCAGAAAAGTGGCCCAAAGAGTACAAAACTACTTGAAAAGTGAATTCAATAAGAATGCAATGTTCAAAGACGATATTTTGATTAAATATCCGACATTGAAGTTGATTATACAGCCGATTATTTCTAAGCGATTCACGGAACTTAAGGATAATCCACCGCCATACTTAAGTATAGAAACCGATGATTGGAAATCAAATAAAAGAATTTCATATTCTTCTGTTCTATTCAATTTCACTACAAAAAAATATGAAAAGGGGACCTTCATTGCAAGATATCAAAGATTGGCCTCAAAAACAAGCATTGAGCATAAAAATTTCCTCGTGTCTACCTCTAGTGAATATAATACAGACTGTTTATGGGTAAATACATGTACTGATAATGCTTCTGCCGTATTGAATTGTACATCTAACCTGATTGATGATTCAAAATATCCTGTGTATGCTGGACATGTGGGATGCTTATGTCATATTTTAAATTTGGTTTGCGAAACAACTATTAAATGCATATTGTCAAAAGAAGAAGAAGAAGAAGAAGAAGAAGAAGAAGAAGAAGAAGAAGAAGAAGTGAAGGCTAATGGTGATGATGATGATGATGATGGTGAGGAGAAGGAGGAGGAAGAAGAAGAAGAACAAAATCAATATAATAGGATTGCTATTCAAGACTTAGTAAATGATCCATTTGATGGACAAACACCCACGGTGATTTCAAAGCTAATCAGATTAAATAATGAACTTCGTAAATCAGAAGTCAAATTAGCATTATACGATAAATATGTCCCTAAACGTATTCCTCCATATATTTCTGTCAGATGGAATATAAAATACAACGTTCTTAAGACATTTGTGGATCATGCATATGATTTTTTTAAGCTTTTTGATTACTTTCGCAGGGAAGGAGAGCCATTAAAAAACGAGTTGGTCACTGCTGACTTAGAAATTGCCAAACTACTAGTTGACATATTAAAACCATTTGAAGATCTAACCAATTTCATGTCCATGAATATTTGTTTGTCTCCTATATATGTACCGCTACTAATATTTGTTAGAACGAGGTTAATAGAGACTAATTCTTTACTCAGGGAAATGGGTGATATCACTACTGATCTGAATCCTGCGGTTGAGCAAGTCGATAAGTACTTGAAGCAAACAAGAAAGAATTTTGGGCTTCTTTTTGTCTTCTCTTCATTTCTGCCTGATCCCAAACCAATCCTTCAGTATATGAAAGAGCATTTTAATGAGGACTACAATGCTACTGATGATTTATATAAAGTTATCAGGCGTCTAGGAAAAATATCAGGGAAATACAAGGATAGTAGTGCTGAAGCTGCCAATAAGGTCGATTATACAGAAGGTGGCAACGTTTCAGAGAAGAATTTTGAAGAGGTACTCCAATCGGAAATTGAAGAGCACATCGAATTTGAGAAATATTGTTTTAGGAACTTTACTAAGGAGAAATATAAGAATGAAATGGAGAAGATGTATAAAGAGAGAGGTATAATTAAAGAGGGCCCGGAAGACTCTCCACAATATCGTCGAATGACATACTTTAAAAACAAAAGAAGATATAATTCCAGCGTGGTGAGTTCTAGCGAATTATTTTTAATTGAGGCAAGGACAATTTTGAAGATACACAGAATGTATAGGGATGAAACTAATCGACTGGATGGGGAACTTTGGTCCAATATTTATCTCCCGGTTGCGTTAGACTATCTATATTCATTCTCAGTTACATCAGTTAATGCTGAAAGATCATTTTCAAAGCTCAAAAGGGTATATGGAAATGAAAGACACAAATTAGATGACAATACCACCTTCTCTCTGGTGCTTCTGAGCAGTATCCATAACTCTCGCCTAAAAATTGACTTAACTGGACCATTTGAGAATAACTCTCTCTCTGAAGTTCTTGGTTAACGTCTGTACCTCCAAAGATTTAGCTGATATGTAGAGTTAAATACATCTATACATATCTACTTACTTCGAGACCAACCCTAATTTCCACGAGCATTACCCGCTTTACTAACAAAAAGCCTACAAAATTTGACTCGACAACCCGCAATTCAGCCCGCGATTTTCAGGAAAAAAATTAATTAACCCGCAGTAGCCCGCAATTGTTTTGCGGGCCCGCACCAGCCTACCCCCCAGACATCCAGGCTTAGCTCAAAACAAAGCCGAAAGAAAAACTTTTTACATGTGGTATTTATTGTTCCAGAGCTGTTCACCAAGATTTCAGCTGCGGTGACTTCTGGTTACTGAGTAATTTCCGCTTTTGGTGTGTTGTTGACGCTCTCAACTAATCACATTTCCTAATGCGGTAAATACCGTCTGACCATCGCGTCATTGTCGATAATCACCAAAAAAGCAATCAACGATGACAGATTTCCTTTTTATCCATGATAATAATATGATTTTATATTAATTGCTTATCCAATAATATCAAATAAGTTGATATTGAAAAATTGCGCCTCTGCTATTCATAACTAGTCAAGGCTGATGGATTTTTATCGTAGTTTTTCGCCAGTGTAATGAACTTATTTTTAATTAACCCTCAGTGCATATTATAATGAACCGCTATAAAATATTTCATTCGAAAGTCCATGATCTTCTCTATGTTATTTAAAAAATGATATACAAGTTAGAAATTAAATTTCTCTTGGCTTTTTCCTTTTTCATGTATCTATAAATCAATACTGATTGGAAAACTCAGTTAACTAAGAATTATCGTATCCTTTAATATATATTTTATTTTATATTAATTTCTTAATAAAACTATCGATCCATTGTGAAAATAACCGATTATAATATATATAATCAGAAAAAATGCAAATTAAAAACGTCGTTTTAGCTGCAGTTGCTACCGTTGCCACAGCTTCTGCTGAAAGTTACACTTCATCTGCATCATGGTTCACTTTAACCCCAAATGCTACTTACAAGGGTGGTATCACTGATTATTCTACCACTTTTGGTATCGCTATTGCTCCAATTACAACAAGTACCAGTTCTAGCGTTTCTGTTGCTAAGAGAGATGTTGTTTCTCAAATTGGTGATGGTCAAATTCAAGCTACCACCACTACTTTATCTACCAAGACTATAGCTGCTGCTGTTTCTCAAATCGGTGATGGCCAAATTCAAGCTACCACTTCTACTAAATCCACTACTTCTTCCAAGACTGCTGCTGCAGCTGTTTCCGAAATCGGTGATGGCCAAATTCAAGCCACCACCACTACTAAACCTACCGCTGCTGCTGTTTCCCAAATTGGCGATGGCCAAATTCAAGGTACCACCACTACTTTATCTACCTCTGCTTCACTCACCTCTGCTTCAATCTCTTCCAACTCCACTGAATCTTCCGATTCCTCCGATCCAGTTACCGCTGTCTCTTGTATTAGTAACAGTACTTTAGCTATGGTATTAAATGAAAGTATCTTAACCGATTCAAAGGGTAGAGTCGGCTCTATTGTTGCTAACAGACAATTCCAATTTGATGGTCCACCACCACAAGCCGGTGCTATATACGCTGCTGGTTGGTCTATCACCCCAGAAGGTAACTTAGCCATTGGTGACAACGATGTCTTCTACCAATGTCTATCTGGTAACTTCTACAACCTATATGATGAATCCATTGGTGCCCAATGTTCTCCAGTCCATCTATCAGCTGTTGACTTAATTGAATGTTAGATCCCCTTCCTTTAGGAAACAAAACTATTTCTTTTTCTTTTTTCGTTTATGCGTTTTGAGATCTGGCTGGAATAACTTTTCTTTTTTCAGCCTATATTCAAAATTGAGCATTAAAGAACCATGTCATAATATCTTGGTTAGTTCTGTGTTCGTTCATACTGGATTAAAAGCGATTCAATCCAATAATTCTTCCTTCATATTCAAAAAACGAATAAACAAATAAATAACATATATGTAGGATAATATACACTTTTATTCATAAAATGATTTAGATTTCATTAGTTAGTTTACTTTAAATAATATATACGAATAAATAAAAATATAACATTTTAATTTTTTAGAAACCATTAATTATGGGGTATCTATATTATTTATATATACATTTCGTAGTGTTTGAAACTATATAGTATGCAAACGAAAAGACAGAAAAAAACATACCTTGTTGGAATACGCTACAAATAACGATACACTATGAGATCAATAAAACCTGATTCGTTTAACAATCAACTAAAGAAAGAGCTTCCAAGTGGATTGGATGACATTGAGCACCAATAGATTCATCATATAGATTGTAGAAGTTACCAGATAGACATTGGTAGAAGACATCGTTGTCACCAATGGCTAAGTTACCTTCTGGGGTGATAGACCAACCAGCAGCGTATATAGCACCGGCTTGTGGTGGTGGACCATCAAATTGGAATTGCCTGTTAGCAACAATAGAGCCGACTCTACCTGCAGAATCATATAAAATACCGTCCTCTAAGGTTAAAGTTAAAGTACCATCAGTCTTACAGGAAGATTCTTGAAGGGAAACAGTAGCAGAAGCCTTACAAGTAGCGGAAGTACTAGAAGAGGAAACATCTGAAGATGGCTTTATAGTAGTAGTAACCTGGGTACCTTCAGATAAGGATTCAGGGTTGAAGGATATAATACTGACACTGGATGTAATGGATTGGACAGCGATACCAAAAGAAGTGTTAAAATCAGTGAAACCACATTCGTAAGTAGCATTTGGGGATAAAGTGGACCATGGTTCACCTGGAGTGTAACCTTCAGCAGAGACTGTGGCAACGGTAGCAGCAGCAGCTAAAACGACGTTTTTAATTTGCATATTTTCTGATTATATACACTATTGTTTCGAGAGAAGAATTAAAAATTACTTAAGAATATCCTATTTCTTTATTAACTGTTAAAAGCAAGAAACAAAGAAAAGAAAAAAAAATTCGAGGAAGATGGTAAAACAATATTTTACTTGAGTGCTTATATAATAGCATTCCGATAGATCATTGACATTTTCCGGAAATGTCACAACGAGGGAATAAACTTTTTTCATTGATGTTTTGCTTTTTTTGTTGTCCTCAAGTGAAAAAAAAAGAAACGCCCGTGTCCTAAGAACGCGCTTATGAGATCCGTGCAGGAAAAAAAAAATCGGGAACAACTGGTGATCTATTTTTGGAATGATGATGCTCGATCTGGCATTGGGCGTGTCCTTTCCTGGACATCCTGGGGGAACTGGCTGACAAAAATGGCAGATGAGCCCTTCCTCTTTTGAGAAGCTGTTCCAGAACCTCCAGTAGTGTAAGTTTCATGATTGCTGTTTGATTCATCTATGAGAGAAATGAATAATTTGTTATTCATAGATTTTATACAATGTAGATATATACAATAATGAGTGAACGAGTGATAGAGCTGGGTGTCCGCTCTTTTCTTGTTTCTAATATAAAGCTTTCTAATCTGTTATGGCTATTTAATAATAACTAAAGCTGTCTTGGTAATTCTCTTAGCTTCTCTCATATCATACCAACTGATGTCGCATACGCGATGCTTACATGAACCAGAGCTTTGTTTGAGTATTTCACTTTTACTTTCACCTGGCTTCATGTTATTATATTTGATTTCTTGGGCACCTAGCCTGACAATTAAATTGTAAATATTACGTCTATGATAATAATCAACTTTATTCATAAGAGTTTCTTTATCATCGAGACGAACTTGGGAAATTTCAAAACCATTGTCTAATTCGATTCTATTCCAAAACTTTTCAATCAATGGATATATTTCCTTTTTTTCACTATCAATCCTTTCCCTGATCATAATAACATTATTTACATATTCGGGTGTATTCTTATGATCATCTACTGTACTAACTAATCTATAACATGTAGTCAACATTGTTAATAATTCACTCTCAGGTGTCGTGAATATATCAGACTCTAATGGTTCAATCGCATGAATAATTTCATCCCAACCATCCCATGTCTTTGAGATCGTTCCCACATATGTACCATATTCACCAATTTCTCCATTACCGTTTTTACCAACTAGCACCAATCCAAATGAGTCATTATCACTTAGTT
The DNA here is from genome assembly GCA_003708465.2 of Kazachstania kunashirensis. Lineage (NCBI taxonomy): Eukaryota > Fungi > Ascomycota > Saccharomycetes > Saccharomycetales > Saccharomycetaceae > Kazachstania > Kazachstania kunashirensis. Next base: position 126,951 of record PPOH02000224.1, read on the forward strand.
TGGATATAATTGAATTGATTGATTCTTTAATAAGGGTTTTATATTCCGTACTACTGTTTTGTCCTCTTAAATGAGAAAAAGAAGATAAATTAATACAAACAATCAATCTTATTGGAAGATCACTCATATTATACACCCATGGCATATATAACTCAGATGAATGGATTTTAATAATGTTTTTAGAGGCTTCTTCCAACTCTCTTGGTAATAAATCAAGTGCTGTATCACTAATATTCGAAAAATGTGGTTCCTCACTAATATGATTCATAAAATATCTCCATTTACCAGCTAAGTCATTCTTACTGGATTTAGCAAATTCTAAATATATTTCAGGCAATGATGTGCTTTTTAGATCTACTAAAATTTTATTGGGAGAAAGATTGATTATGGAAGAAATTTGTTCAATTGGAATCTTACCTGAAATTTTATCCTGGACAAAATCAAAAAGAATCAAATATTTCTTAAAATAATATATTATTGTATTAGCAAACCATCGTTCGCCTTCGAGTGAATAGGTCACTATGTCAAACATTAACAGGTTGCCCAAATCATCGTCTAATTTTAACTTTCCAACAGCATATCTTGAAATCTCGCTACGTGTTTCGTCGATCAATTTACTATCTATATCAATTTCGTCGTTATTGGAATTAGATTTTAGGTTATCATCAGGCATTGTCACCTGAACTTTTATGGCGTAATGATGATCGATTTCACATTCTGAAGTTTCAACTAATGGACCCTTATTAAGTCCCAAATCTTCTAATGTTTCGGTACTATTATTATCTTCCTGTATTAAACTCATAATTTCTCGATAACCTTCATCTTCGGTTGGTGCATCGCTAACAACACTATCTACAAAACTATTAATAGGCGTTTTAGAAGCTAGCATTGGCATGTTGAAACCATCTGATTCTATATCGGCTGTTCGTATCATTTGTTCCAATGGAGTCAAGAATGACATTGTGCCGCTGGTTGGATTCTTACTTGAATTAAGAGCAATCCATTGTGATTCAACTTCGTTTGATTCAGTATTTGTCGAACTTAAAAGTTTTGATTGAATTGATACCAAAATCGATTCCTCCTTTGGTCCACTTTCTTTATTACAAACCTTGCATACTGGTATTTGTTCTTCTCCAAATAAAGTTTCCATCACCATGAAATAACATTTATAATGACTTGTATGATTACATTTTAATTCTATTATTTTTTCACCTTCAAAACTATGACTAACATTTTCTTCACAAATAACACATTTTTCACCAATATATTTTTTGAATTCACTATGGTAATATGCTCTTTCACCACCTTTATTAAATAGTGGTGAGTTCTCTTCGACATATGATTTTGATTCAAAATTTTCATCATTCCAAATGACAATATCTTCATTATCATTTTTAGGGAATTCTGGGATTTGGGATAATGTTTCAATCAAAAGTGTGTTTGTCAAATTACGACGATTCGATTTTCCCTGTATATTAATAGGTGAATGCAAGGGTAGGTTTACTAAATGTACCGGAGAATCTAGTTTTGGATTACTTAGTTCACTAGAATTTATCGAATCATAATTATAATTGTATTTCTTGGTACTTGGTGGAGGTGAAAGAGGTGGTCCTAAAACTAAGGGTTTTGGTACACCGTGCCTTTTTCCCATTGTCATTGGCTCGTTTGGTTTAAAAGACCCTAAACTTTGAAATGTTGCATCTTGTGATTTCATATCTGGTGTTTTTCTAAAGACTTTCCCTGATAAACTTTTTAATAACTTAGCAGGTTTCTGTTTTGGAGTTCCATGTCCAGCACTTGGAGGTGTGTGCAACTTTTTCTCTGATTGATATCTTGTTGGTGTCTTCAACATAATTTGTTTTAATAATTTTGGTCAACACCTACGAAGAAATTCCAGCTTTCAGGTACCTATTCGAACTTTGAACCAAAATATAGTTTAATACACAATGCTATGACATATAGTATTATATATATAAATATATTTCGAAGTCCATCAAAGATTACCACATGAAAATGCACTTCCTGAACGAAACTTTTTTTTGCTGTGCCGGAGTAATCTACAAAAAGGGTAATATTTTTTTTCTACAGCATTGTTCATCAATCATTAAAATTCCAAAAACTTGATTAAATCATATTGTATTATATTGTCCAAAGACTTCTAAAATATACTACTGACCTTTTGAGGTTTTCCCTTTTACGGATCCTGACGCCAGTAAAAATGCGCACCACACTCAAAAAAGAAAAGAAGAACCGTTTGAAAGACGAGATGCGAATTTTCCTATACAGGAAATTTGATTAGCGGATTATTATAGACAATGAAACATATTTGAAACTGTAGTAATAAGTGCAGAGAACGCAAATAATAAACTCATAGAAAATGTGTTTTTGGATAACTATAGCTGGTGCTGTTAGTCAGTGTTGCATTTGTTCATTGTTAAGTAAAATTTTTGTTTAGAAAAACCCATTCAATTTTTTCCAAACTTAGACATATTACTTTGCATAAAATTCGTTTACCATTATAAAGAAGTGATTAATTAATTATTTTTTTGTTATGCATATTTGGAAGTGCTAAAGAATATATAAAATCAGAGACTGAAATGTGCTATATGTATGGTATGATGTAAATAATTAATCAATTAACAAGTTGATTAGTTAAGAAGGTATTTTTTCAACAAAAAAATATGAACGCATTTTCTTATGCAAATACAATCACTTTAAAGTATCAGTTAATTTCTGGAGCATTAACTAGTAGGTTATGTGAACCTTTAGAAGACGAAGATTCACCAACATGACTGGTACCCTTTTCTTTATAAGTACTAACGGCTGGAATATTTGCCTTAATTCTGGTAACTTTTGTACCATAGGCTCTTGGTTCTAGTTTAATCAAAGTATGCAAGGGTATAGATACCCAAGGAGATTCCTCTTTTGGTACATTCATAAAATATGCATATATACATCTTAAAACAGCTTGATGTGTTATAATCAATACATTTTCTTGACGTTCCAATTCCATGATAACTGGTTCCAACCTAATTACAACATCTCTGTATGATTCACCACCACGATATCTATATTCATATTTATCATCATCACGGGCTCTAAAATCATCAGGATAAGTTTCTTCAATTTCTTCATATGTCATACCATCACAAACACCTGCATCTAATTCATCTAAGGCTTTCCATTTTAATTTTTCATACGGTAAATGCTGTGCAGTTTCTTCTGTTCTTATCAAAGTTGAGGTCCAAACAGATAACTCTTTACCTTCAATATTCTCTGATATTATATCCCTTAATTTTGTAGCATATTTTAAACCCCTTTCTGATAATGATGAATCACCCCCAATTCTTTGTTCAACATTGTAAATAGATTCACCATGTCTTGACAACCAAATACATTTCGGTTTAATACGGATATTCATCACATAAAAGACAATTCTACTTTGTAAATAAGTTTCTATTTTATTAATAATAATTTCATGTGAAATATTAATCAGTTTAACGAACGTTAGATCTTTATCATCAGTAGTATTTAATGACGTATAAGCAGATTTATAATTGCGAATTCTGTTAACAAAATCTTGTTCGGAAGACTCGATATCCATATCTTCATAATCTGGAGATGTAGATGCGATATCTTTAACATTTTCCATAATAGTTTCATCATCGTCGCACCAACTTTCTAAAAACATTGGATATATATTATTTTTCCTACAGTTTTCAACTATCCAAGCTCTTCTTTCTCTTGTACTATTGGTTGCTCACAAAAAATCGAAACAGCATATTTATCGGTGTTTTGAATCCATGATAACATATCTTGAAATGCCAATTTCAGAGCCTCTTCTCTTATATTATAAGATGGGGTATTTTCAAAATCAAAGAAGTCGCTTCTAGGACTTGTTGTGCCTAATATTCTCCTATAATTTCCAACATTAAAACATTTACAATTAATAGATAACCATGATAAATATCTTACAATTTTTTGTGAGATAAAGGATTTACCACGAGCAGGTAGTCCTACCATTACCACACATAACTTTAGATCTTTCTCGTTTGATATTGTAGAGAAAACCATCTTTTTCCCAAATTTTTTTTAAAAAATTCAATAAAATAGCTAAACTTGAACAATTCAGTTGCAGAAATTGGACACTATCTATATAAAAACTGGACCGATATCACTAATAAAATAAACTCAACTACTCAATAGTCAAATCATAGAACATAGATATATACTTTCAAATGTATATCGACTAATCCTGTTTAAAGATTTTTATTATTTTATTGGAATATCTTGGTTATGTGTTCAGTAAAAATCTCAGCCAACTTCATGATCCCTCGCTTCGCTTCATTTGTTTGTGATCTTCGGTTTTCACATTCAACGGGCTTGTTAAAAAAAAATTAACTGTATACCAGTTATTGGATAGAATAAGTTAGGCAGAGCTTGTAGATGAGTACCCTTTTTTTTTTTTTTTTTACAATGAAATATGTTATTATATATCATATGTGTACATACAATTTATTTAGTTTATATTATTCATTTAGGTAGTCATTACATAAGTGAAAGAAAAGGAGTATAAAAATATGGTAGAGAGGAAGGCAGTTTTCTGTTATTTAAACTAATCTTTCTTCAAATCTTAGTTCATCATTAGCTGGAAGACCAATTAATAATCTAAACAAATTTTCTAACGCTTGTCTTTGTCTGTTTAAAGAGTTAATTGGTTTAAAACCCTTTCTGGTTAGAGGAGCCTTTAGCCAATAACCTAAGAAAGCTAGAATTGGATAAACGTTATCGTACGCTTCACTTTTTTCTTCATTACTATCAGAATCCAATTTCTTGTAGGTTAATCTTGAGAAAAATTCTGTCATGACTAATAAATCAATGATCAATGGTGTAGCTAACAATGAGTCTTCACAAACGTTGTGAATAGAAATTCTGTTATGACCACCAAGCATTAATTCACTGTAATATTCATCCATTGCAACCTTGGAATCACCAACAGCTTTCATATATTTGATAACAATACAGTGATCTACTGGTTTTTCACCATCACTTGCAGCACCCTTCGGATAAAGAATATCATTGGAGTCAATACAATCGTCAATAACAGAACTCTTTGAAATCTCTTTCGATCTAAATTGTTTATGAGAACTTAAATTTAAACCATCATTGTTACCTAAATGATTATAAGAGGCGATAGATAATGGTTTGATACCAGCATCTACTAAATATTGAGTTAAGACTGACTTAAGTTTAGTTTGACCTGACTTAAAATCGTCACCAGCAATTAATGAATTATTGGATTCTGCTAAATCAATTAAACCTGGAACAAAAGTATTTTGTGGAGAACCATTAATATATGGAGTTTTCTCTAAAATTGATGCAGCGGCAAAAATGGTAGATGGGGCAATTTCTGGATGGTTATCCTTGATAGCTTGTAAGATATTATCCTTTGTATCATTAACACCTGGGATAATTGGGACACATCTTTCAGTGTTTGCAGTCCATAAGACAATAATGCTATCTAATTTATTAGATGCTTTGAAATTTTTAATATCTTTTCTGATTTTTAATAAATCGTTCCATTTATCTGTAACGTTATATTTTCTTTCCTTTTCGTTAGAATCAGAAGGGATTTCATTCTCACAATTATCAGCTCTATCGTATTGATTCATTGCAATAAAATCAGGATAATAAATCGATTTTAATGGAACGTATTCTTTCATATACGGTTTCAATTTTGCTTGAAGATCATATTCAAGAACGTGAGATCTTTCGATACATTGAGCTAAATTTGCTGAATTAATATCCCAACCTGAGACAATAAAATCATTTGGATTAACTAATGGTAAGATAGAATTAAATGGGACAAATACGTCATTACCCTTTGAATCCATACCTAATTTAAAAGTAGAGGCTTGAGTCATTGAGCCTAAATAATTTGGTTGTTGTAAACCTTCTTTATTGTGGAAAGAGATATTATTTTTATTAGCTAAAATTGAAGCTAAAAATGTTGAACCATTATTACCGCCAAAACCGACTAACATGACACCTAATTTTGGTAATTTCAAATCCAGTTTGAATTTATAATTCTGTTGAATTGATTTTAATGAAACATTTTTAGTTTGAGTATCCTTTGAAACAATTGTATTTTTGTAACTATAAACAGAAGTTAATTCATTGTTTGATACGGTACAAAATTCCGGATTAAATGGAATCGAGGTTTCAATATTTTCAGCAGTCATTACAATAATGTATGTATATATGATGGGAATGGGAATGGGTGAACTTGTATATATTTGATATGCATAATATTTAAAACAAAGAAACCTCGACAATATTTATCTCAATCCATCTCAAATTATGTCCCATATTTATATTCTTTGATTTCTCCCCTAAATCAAGTTCTCTTTAATACAACTATTATATATTTCACATGGTAGGCTGTTCACCACTAATAAAATCGTCACCATCACTACAACTTATTATCATTGCCATCGCTGTTATCATTATTACAATTCAAAGTGTCAATCAGAATGTGAATTTTAAAGTGTCAGATACACCCACACATTGTATACATCACTTTTGGAACGGCGTTAATATGTTTAATTCCTCGGTTCCCTCCACTATCGGAGTTTCTCACGTTAAAACTGCTGTGATGACGATTCGATTGGCATGTGATATTCAGACAATTGGATCAAAAGGCTTATAAAACTTGTACATGTGAATTGTAGATGATAAGTAGAGTCTATGCCTTGGTTCAATTAAATTACCTCATTCAAATGGCTTATATTACATTGTAGATATTACTTTTACATAATGGGTTGGATTGGGATGAAATAACAAAGTAAGTCGCTTATATCAGATTGATGCTATTAGCTACTTTATATCCATGTGAGAGCTTATGATTATCCAATTGAAAACGATTATCAATATAACTTGGATCAAGTAAGAGTAAAGCTAATATACTTCACATGCATTGTTTCTTGGTTACTTTTCACAGTCGAGCTTGGACCAATAACTGAATTAGAGAAAAATAATTGCCTGATAGTTGTAATGTTAATTAAATAATATTCACATGAGATATCTTTAATATATGATTGAAAACTGATACAAACATTCGTCAGCTATGATTTACATACGATGAAAAAAATCATAAAAATAAATGGACGCGACCGGAATCGAACCGATGACCTCTTCCTTGCAAGGGAAGCGCGCTACCAACTGCGCCACGTGCCCATTCTTAATAATGAATTTAGAATATAATCTAATTTGATATTCTGGTGTAGCAATTAACAAGATGAGATAAAAAATATTACATATGTTTTTGTTGATCAAGCAATGATCAGATAAAGATAGATATGATTCTAAAAATAAAACAGAAAAGATCCAACTATCATGAAAGAAAACGACTGTTATTAGGTTCATAGATGAAGAATAAAAATTAACATATATAAATCAAGAACAAGATAGGGTTCCAAACTCCAGACATTACTAAGTACAACATAATACGATATGAATTTAGAAACCACTATTACTAATCAACAACAAGTTCAACACTTTTTCTCTTCCAAAAGCTTCACATTTATCTGATACTCTTAAAAGTTTTTGTAAGTTGAAATCGAAGGATGTTATAATTGACTGGAATTTCTCTGGTGAATTAATACTTGTGGTTCAATGTATTATTATAATATTATTCAAGAAATCCTCCTATTGGTGTTCTAAAATATATAAAAATTTATGCAGTTTCTAAATCATTCTGATTTACATAGAGAGCTGAAATAAACATCTAATATACGAAATCAGGCCGACCTTCAACAGGTGAAAAAATTTCCCTTTATTTCGAGCAAATTATGTTTAATATTAATAGTTTCGTAAAAAGTATGTTTATTATATCAAGTTTTAGTAAATATTACAATGTTTATTTTTTAACATTTATGTTTTGTTTTAGTTTATTCAAAGTGGAAAATTGGGTTCAGCCGAATAATAAAATAAAAGTTCTCTTAACAATTCATCATTAAATAAAAATGATATATATATAACTATCACTTTCTGAGATATCGTAATAGTTTTGTTAACAGTTCTTAAAACGATTGGAAAAAAGACAGTAAAAGCATATTAATAGGGCATACCACCATATAATTTATATAATATTTTCGGTATATACATATTAAATCAGATTAAAGGTGATAATAAAAAAAATTACTACTTAATATGCCGCTTGTTTACCATGAATAAAACCAATATAGATGGAAATAAAAATTAAGAAAAAAAGTAGTTTGGTAAAAAAATTATTATAATAATAATAGACCAACAGCAAGGGCACCAGTACTACCGATGGCATACTTATTTGGAATCACGTTGGCTGCAGCATTAGTGTATTCATCAGATGCTAAAGCATGACGTTTGGAATGTTCAACATTTTTCTTACCAAGTAGGGATTGGACCATATTGAAATAGGTAGAGAAAATGTCTTTATCTTCCTCTAATAAATCTTCACCTAAATCATGTTGTTCGCCATCAAATTGTTCTTGTTCATTATCATGTTTCTTGGAACCCTTTCTGTGTTCCTTCTTTCCATGGGATTCAACTTCGGAGTCATCGTCGTGTTTCTTTCCATGGTGCTTCTTGGATCTCATCTTGTTTTCTTTGGATTCAACTTCAGAATCATCATTGTGCTTCTTTCCATGGTGCTTCTTGGATCTCATCTTGTGTTCTTTGGATTCAACTTCGGAGTCATCGTCGTGTTTCTTTCCATGGTACTTCTTGGATCTCATCTTGTTTTCTTTGGATTCATCATCGTGTTTCTTGGATCTAATATCTTTTTCATCATCTGAATCAAACTCAGAATCAGAATCAGAATCAGGACCAGAATGGTGATTCATCTTCATATGTTTTGAAACATCGTGTTTCTTTAAATCCCATTTTTCTTTATGGAATCTTTCAGGAACATCGACATCTTTCTTATGAAAACTTCCAGAAATCTGTTTTTTGTCCTCACAATCTCCTTTTTTTGCTAGAGCAAAAGATGTTAACGTTAACGCAGCAGCTGTTAGAGTTGTTAACTTCATATTTAATCTAGACTTGCTTTTCTATTCCGAAGAGAAAAAAAACTTGAAAAAGAAATAATAACTAGCAGTAATTAACTACAAAAACGATAAACATGATATTTCCCCTTTAATTAAATATCTGAAATATTTATTCCTTTTAAATTAGTGCCTCTGAGCCCCATATTTATGTTTGATATATCTCAACTGTGAATGGAATTGTGAAAAATGTTTCAAAGAAAGCCAGTAGTCCGTGTAATAAGAATTTGACAAAAAAAGTCTTGGCAAAATATTATTATTGATTTTCTCAGAAACCGTCGTAGTTTATAACCGCTTCGATTGAAAAAGTTTATCATTTCTGCCTTGGGAAAATACGAATGGCTTTGGTGAACTGCACCTCCTATGGAATCGTTTTAACAAGCAGCGATTAGTCAGTCAGTCAGATTTATTTGGTTAAGAGTTGGTATCAATAGGCTGAGATAGGAAATTTGTTGTGTATGGAAATTACTTGTTGAGGACAGCTGCAGCTTTATTGGTAGAGAATTAATTAGAATAAAGTACCGATGTTGTTACTCTCTTTTTTCTTCAGTTAATCAGTTCTTAAAAGGATACATATACAAGTAATATATAGGGGAAGGGGGTTGGAACACATGTAAGATACAATATAAAAAAATAAAGTAAAAATAAAGTAAACTAAATACATGCAATTCCTTTATTCTTTAACAAATGCTGCAGCTGCACCCATACCAGTTCCTATACACATACTGACTACACCTATTTGGCCCTTTTCCAATTCTCTTAACAATGTCGAGATTTGTCTCGCACCTGTACACCCTAAAGGATGTCCTAATGCAATTGCACCACCTTTAGGATTAACTTTATTGATATCGATGTTTAATTTCTTGATACAAAACAAACATTGTGCAGCAAATGCTTCATTAATTTCAAAAACATCAATATCATCAACTGTCAAGTTTATTTTCTGTAAAAGTTTTGGAATTGCATAAGCTGGTCCTACACCCATGATTTCTGGTGGGACACCAACGACCTGGAAAGCCAAATATTTTCCCATAATTGGAAAATTTAGAGATTCTGCAACTGATCTACGTGTCAATAAAACTGCAGCAACACCATCTGAAATTTGTGAAGAATTACCTGCAGTTGTAGAACCATTTTTGGAAGGATCCTTAATAAATGCTGGTTTAAGTTTTCCAAGAGTTTCTGCAGTAACATTTTCTCTTGGGCCTTCATCAGTAGCAATAATATTACCTTCTGGTGTTGATATTGGTAAAATTTCATCCTTAAACAAACCTGATTCAATTGCGTTTCTTGCCTTTTCATGAGATTTAGCAGAAAATTCATCTTGTTCTTGTCTTGATATTTTAAATTTGGCAGAGATTAATTCGTTTGTAATACCCATTGGAATTAAACATTTTTTAGCATTCTTGTCTGTTAATAAATCTTCTGAGATTGAACCTAAAGGATTAAGATTTTTATAATTTTTTGACATTGATTCAATACCAATAGCTAAACCTATATCAATTTGTCCAACTTTAATTTTATTTGCAATATCATTAGTTGCTGTTAACCCAGAAGAACATTGTCTATTAATTGAATTAAATGAACATTCATGAGGTAAGCCTGCAGCCAAACATGCGGCTCTATGTTCCGTTGCCCCTGCACCAACATTCAAAACGTTACCACAAGTGATATCATCAATCAAAGATAAGTCTTTCTTCAAATTTTCCGGTAATGTTTGAATAAATTCTTTTAAGAAAACGGTTAATAAGTAGTCGGTATTTAAATCTTTAAATGAACCCTTGAACCCTTTGGTTATAGATGATCTATAAGCAGAGACAATAACTATATCATCAGGATTTTTATCATTTTTAATAGCCTGTAAATTTTTCTTAGAATCACAAGTTGGTGCTAAGTGATTCTTAATAGTTTGTAATCTTTGTGACATTCTTAATGTATGTGTAAATTAAATTTTAATTCTGTCTAGATATAATGATGATCTATCTAAAAAAAACCCAACAGAACCAACTATCTCTCTACCTTGTTGAAAAAAATTCTAACCCCATATTTATACTTTTTTTTTCCTCTCTTTTTATTACCCCAATTATTGAAACTAAAATTTAACCGCCCAAGTCATTAACACCGGAACTCCGAAACTTGTGCCTCTCAATTTTCCCCCAACCCGAAACCCTAACACGCAGTTCAAAAAAATGAAAACACAACACCATAAACCCTAACGTATATACATTTACAACCCTAAGGGTTAAAATTATTTTTAGAAAAATGAAAAAAACGCCTTTTTGTCGTTTCGAACGGTGAAGGACAGGATTTCACGCTTCTGTTTTTTTTTCTCTCTTCTTCTTGAGACAGATCAAAAAATTTGAAAGTGTAGAAAGAGCGAGATTAGAACAACAACTCTCGAAGAGCAGCTATCCGGTTGTTTTGTGTCGTTGTGAAAATTTTTTTGATACCAATACATCAAAAACTACTACAGTTCAGATTGAACACTATAGTTCATTCCCCTTCATATCCCTGATTTATTAGTATAAATTTTCAAAAACATTCTGAAATATTACTTTTATTATTTAATATTATTATTAGTATCCGTTCGTTAAACAAAAGGTTTTGAATTTTTCCATTTCCCCCCTTCAAAAGTTACATTCACTACTCTGCATAAGTTATAATGGGTACAGTTTCAACAGCTGTCGGTTGTGCAGTCGGCATACCCATCGGTGTTGGTATCCTTATATCATTAATCTTTTGGGTTAGATTGCAAAGGAAATTCAAAAGAGAATTAGACAAAGATCAAGAATTAGAACATGCAGTTTATGATGAAAGTGGTTTTATAAGTTTCGATAATGTCGAAACTTTAAAACAAAATCATAAAATGGCAGATAAAGAATTATCAAATAACGATTCATCATCATCATATATCGTGAATCCAGATGATAATAAAAATAATAATTCAAGAACTGGTAGTACATACATCCCAGCTTACCGAAAGAAAATCAACTCTATGCAGATGAGAGCAACAAGAATTAATTACTCTAATAGTTTTTCAGAACCTGCCAATAATAATATAATTACGAACCAAAATGCTGTTCATATAACTAATGGTTCAATGACATCTTTATCAGAATCTTCACAACAAAACTCATATTTAAAACAACATAAACAAACACGTTTACCAAGTGTGTACGATCAAATGGTTCCAATTGTGCATGAAACAAATAATGAAAAGTATTTTACAAAACCACCAGCATCACATGACAATTTAACGAATTCTCCAAAGACTTTCCAATCAAGTGAAAATAGTCATACCTCAAATAGCTTATTAATGAATAGTAATGACAAAGATAATGTATTATTAAAAACTTTATATGAATCTAGTGATCTAGATTTAGGTTCTTATTATCCAAGACGACCAACAAATCCAAATCTAACCGATTCATCAAGTAATATAAATAGCGATTTAAACAGTTCTTCTCATATGACATTACCAACCCCAACAAAACAAAACCGTGTATTTTCAGGTACATATCTATTAACAAATGATTTACCAGCTAACTCCATAAATTACAATAGAAATAGCAGAAACTTACAAAATCAATCAAATAATATTTTTAATACACCATCCACAGAAAGATCAGGTTTTGATTTCCAATCAATAAATGATACTGGTAGCATCGAACAACAGCATAACCTAAATGATCATCATTTACATAATCGTAGTCATAGTCAAAATAATCCAGAATTTTCTGATATTGCAAGCACGACGACTGGTAATAATGTTCATGACAACCGCGTTTCGGACTCTGAATCTAATGGCAAACCAAGTGTCTATAAATTACAAAATAACTATGATGTTGAAAATAATAATGAAATAACAGAAGAGGATCAATATGAGAATGAATTCACAAATTATACTGAGAATAGGAGAGAGTTTATTAACAGTTTAAGACCAAATTGATACCTTTATGTTATTAAATTTGCATTAAAATTTCTAAAAATATCATTTATTCTTAACTTTATTCATTTCATTCCTTCATTAATTCCACATACCTGTAAACTTATCTTCCAATAGGTTTCATGTCTCATGTTGTATGTTTTAAACATGCAAATGTATTTGTAAAATATATATTTTAACCGATATAAAAAAAAAAGATATAGACTTTTCATTTACGTACTTTTCAGATTCTTCAAGAAATTAGTGTCCATACCTATATATATTAATGAATAATAGGACCTTTGCATAAGTACATCGGAATAACGCTGCGTAACCTAACTTGGATTTAAATAGTAAAACGGATCGTTACTATCCTCTTCCTCGGATGGCGGTATCCATTCATCCTCATTTGTCTTCTGTGATAAGTCATTAGAAGCATTTTCATGAGTACCTTCATATCGAACCCGACGCTTATCTAATTCACCTAAAATTTCCCAAAAATCAATTCCATCTTCCGGAGAAGAGTCATTACTCAACTCTGTAGAATTTTCAGCACTTAATCCATTAATATTATTAGGGGTTTCTGTATTTTTAATTTCTCCACTGGTAAATGATTTACTTTTCTTCATCATTTTTACATGCTTATGTCTACTTCCATGACTGCCTGTTGATCTCTTCCTTCTAATACTACCCGACGATAATGGCGATGGATTTAATATCTTATTTAAGTCAGAACTACTCGTATTTTCCGAAGAACCTAGCTGTGGTTTGATAGTGGGTGGTAAATGATTAAAATGGGACATTCTGCTTGGACTAACATCTGGTAGTTCACTAGTATGTGATCTTAAAGTACTATTACTACTTGGTGTGGTGCTGGCAGTTCCAATTGTTCCATCAGCCAGTGTCGATTGGGGGCTTACTCTATACGTGATATTATTTGTTGCAAACTGCGGTGAGTTAGTAGCTGAACCACTAGGTACGATATTGGCAGCCAATATTGCGGGATTGACATTCGTCTTAGCATGCTGTGGATAAAATAAATGATCATCGTAATTCTTATTATCAATATTTGGCGAAAAGCCCAACTCAAATGAATTATAATTTGTTGGGTTAGATTTCGATAAGAATTCGTTTCCTATATTGCTATACGGCTTTTCGTAAGTCTTGTTGTTTAGTTTGTTTACTTCTTGAATATTAATATTTGTATTTTGGATATTACCGTTTTGATTGTTGAAATTTGTCGGCAGTGAAGTTGTACTCTTATTGTGGGAATTTCCGTAAAGTGCAGCTATTGATGAAGGGGAATGACTTTTTGAATTTGAACTACTAGAAATCGAGTCGTGTTTGCTATACGAACCAGAGTATTGATCAGAAGTATATATGGGGGAATTTGAATTTACGTTCTGACGGGAACCATGGGAACCATAGTGGTTATGGACATGTTGGTGGACAGATATTTTTAGTGAATATTTTTCTGCTTGCTGAACTAATTCCCTAATTAGTTCACTGCTACTGATGGTACCATTTGAAATCGATAAACCTCTACTGTCTTTGAGTGTGAATTTCCATTCTGTTTGAGTACTCAAAGGTGTATGAGTCGATTTCTGTGTCACCAGGTCGTGAACATATGTGTTATTCAAATTTGCAGAAGTTATATTAGTTGCTGATTGACTTTTAATAGGTTGATAAAGATTATCTGGTGATTTCATAAGTTTGTCGTCTATAGACTCGATTAAATTATTTGGTTTCATCATAGCGTGTGAATTATTATCATTACCCACTGTTATACCATTAGTTAAAAATTTTGGTAGAGCTGAAAATGAATCAAATTGTAAGGGTGAATCAACTCGGTTATGAACCATTTGAGGCTGACTTATCTGGGCAAATCTGCTCAGTGATGGACTCAAGTCTGAAAGCGGCGGTAGTTGCTTTATTAACATTGGCTCACTCTTTGAAATATCTGACATATTTTGCGACCCTTCTCTGGTATTTGAATTCCCAATACTTGTGGTTGTTAATAACTCACTTGCCTGTGATTTTAATGACAAAGAACTTCCAGTTGTGTTTAATGCATTTGGGTTTGTATTTTCTGAAGAATTAGAATTATTTTTGCTTACCTTATTTTGAATGCTTTCAAAATCAAGATCTTTATTTTCTTTAACTGCTTTTTTAATTTCATTACTTGCTTGATTTCTTACAACCATAGTAATAATTTTCCTCCATCTATTTCTACAAGTTAAACTTGGTCTAAATTCCATCTCTGAAGAAATTTTTCTCCATTTAGTACCATATGCTTTGACTTTGCTAATTAGTGCTAAATCTTCTTCTAATGTCCATTCTCTTAATCTCCCTTTACTACAGGGACCCAATACTTCAATATATCTCTTTGCACATTGATCTTCTGTTCTTCCTGCAATCTCTAAGGAAACACTTAACCAATGAGGACCATTTCTTTCATATGATTTTATTAATTGTTCATCTTCCTCTTTTGTCCATCTACCTTTCTTCAAATTTGGATCCAATGAACCTGTCCAACGTTTCTTTAAATCTTTGACATTTCTTAAATTATTTCTGAATTTTTCAGCTAATAATTCCCACGGTATTCGTTTTGATGCTTCAATAGATTCTTGTATCGTTTTAATGCTCAGTATACCGTCTGGATAACCAAGTTGCTTCAGTGCTTCGCTGATAAGCATCTTCAACTCTTCATCCTCTTCCTTTGACCAGAAATTACGTCCGTTTTTTCTGTGTATTTGATAACCTAGAGATTCAGTGATTTCCAAAAGATCGAATCCTTCAACTCGTTTCCCTCTTGATTTCTTTGTAATTTTAGGCAGATTAGTCATTTCCAAAATAGCATATGCTAATGATCATAAACCTATATTTGCTTTATAACTTCAACAGATATATTAAATCTTGTATACACTGGATTATTATATCCGTAAATCCTTTTGATATTAGTTAAACACGTTAATCAAAACAAACCAAAGGCGTCTCTAGTCGGCGTGTTTATTCTTGAATAGTAAGTATATCCAGTCCTGATACCACAGGTATATGAACCAATATTAGTCTGATATCTTGTGTTGATGATATATTGACACTACGTCAAAATTTACATATCTCGAGGCAACGCCAGTGATGCCCATCGATTTTAATTTTATTACTTTTTTTCCTATTTATTTTTCATATTTAGCATATTGTTCCTCTTGCGCACATAATTTGACACGAACAACTGTCAGTAAAGAATTGGCATAAATAAGTAATCTATCATTAACTTCAATTGACAAGAGACCAAAAAATGGAGAATTGATAAAGGTTGGCAAAGGTTGGCAGTGATGGGAGCACCTAACATGCTCACTATGGTTATGTGATCGTAATGGTTTATCTGTTGAGGTTGGAAAGATTAGATCAAAATAGCTAATGCATTCTATTTATTTGTACAATTACTATTGGTTGAAACTACATACGGTAGATAAAATTATTAATACTAGAAAAGTGATATAAATTAGTGAGGGGAGATATGAAAATATAAAATGGGACACAAATTAAAAGGGTAAAAATGTTTTTTAGCATTGTGGTCCTGCTGCTAAGACATCTGGTGTAGCTTTGTCTTGATAAGTTTTAAAATTTTCAACAAATAATGAAGCTAAATTTTGAACAGCATATGTATATTTGGATTCACCTTGAGCCCAGTTTCTCATTGGATTCAACAATTCTCCTGGGACACCATTAACATGTGTTGGAACTTGTAAATTGAACATTGGTAAAGTTTCGTAGTTTTCTTGTGCCAATGTACCATCATGAATTGCATCTAAGATTGCTCTAGTGTATTTCAATGGACAACGTTTACCACCAGAAACATATGATGCGCCGGTCCAGCCGGTGTTGATCAACCAAGCATTGGCTTGATGTTTCGACATCTTTTCAGCCAACATAGTTGCATATCTAATTGGATGTAAGGCTAAGAATGGTTGACCAAAACATGATGAAAATGTAGATTCAGGTTCGGTAACACCTTGCTCTGTACCAGCCATCTTGGATGTGTAACCAGAGATGAAATGGTACATCACTTGCTCTGGGGATAATTTTGAGATTGGTGGTAGGACCCCTGATGCATCACATGTTAATAAAATGATATTCTTTGGATGAGCATCAGCAAAACATGGAATCTAAAAACTTGGAATAAAATCAATTGGGTATGCACATCTAGTATTTTCAGTAATAGATTTATCTTCGTAATCAACAACACGAGTAGCTGGATCATAAACAATATTTTCTAAAACAGAACCAAATTTGATTGCATTGAAAATTTCCGGTTCTTTTTCAGCAGATAAATCGATACATTTAGCGTAACAACCACCTTCAATATTGAATACACCATTATCTGACCAACAATGTTCATCATCACCTATTAGTAATCTATGTGGATCTGCAGACAAAGTTGTTTTACCTGTACCAGATAAACCAAAGAATAAAGTGACATCACCATTTTGGATACCTTGATTAGCTGATGAATGTAAAGTTAGAATATTATGATGAACTGGCATTAAGTAAAACATAACCGTAAAGATACCTTTTTTCATTTCACCAGCATATTCTGTACCTAATATAATCATTTCCATTGCTTTAAAATTAATTTCAACTGTTGTCTTTGATGTCATATCTTCAGTATGTAAATTTGCTGGAAATTGACCTGCATTCCAAACTGTAAAATCTGGTTCACCAAAAGTTTCTAATTCTTCTTTCGTTGGTCTAATTAACATATTTGTCATGAATAAAGCATGATAAGCTCTTGCACAAACAACACGAACTTTAATTCTATATTTTGGATCCCAACCAGCATACGCATCAACGATATATAAATGATCTCTTGTTCTTAAATAATCAGCGGCTCTTTCACGATTAATTAACCAAGTTTTTTCTGAACATGGTTTATTAACAGGACCCCACCAAATTTCATCCTTTGAAGTTGATTCTTCAACGATACGTTTATCACGTGGAGATCTACCAGTTTTATCACCCGAATAAGCGATTAAAGCACCAGTTGATGAAATTGCAGTTTTATTTTCATTTAAAGCATCTTCATATAAAATTGCAGGTGGCGCATTACGTCTAATAGTAGTAACTTCTTTACTTAGATCTAATTCTTCTCTAATTTTTTGTTCGACAGAAGCTGGATCGTGGATAGCTACTTTAACTTTAGATGGTGACATAATTAAGTAACTATACTGATATTAATATTATTGTGTTTTTTTTTTCCTCTAAAAAAACAGAAATGATAGATTGTGTAGTAAATTTAAAAAATAGGTAAAAATAATATTATATTAGATCAATATATTCATTTACCGTAATAAAAATTTTGAAAAAAAAAAAAAAAAAAATTCTTTGATATAATTTAATTTATTGGAATATTTGAAATTGATTAATCAATCGATTTCTATTAAATAAATTGTAAAAAAACAAAAAACTAACAGGGAAAAGTTTCTATATTTCCACAAAAAAAGTATAAAATATTCCTGTCCTTATATACCCAATTAATCAACAAACATCCTAATAAAATAGTTTTGCCGCCCAGCACAAAACTTGTCCTTTAATTAACTCAATTAACTTGAATACTAATAGTAAAATCTAGCCAAAGACAATGTTACAAAGTCTCCGGGCTTTTTGACCCATAACTTCAGTTGTATTCAAAGTTATTATTTCAATTTTAGTCTTAAATTCCATTAATCCGTAAATTAGAACGGCTTTATTACTATTATTAAACGGTACCCTTTATTTCTATTTGATGAAACTTAAGTAAGACGGGCAAATGGAAAAATCACAAAACAATGAAAAAAAAAAAAACAAAAAAAAAACAATAAAATAAAATCAACAACTCCGAGATTTTCCGAGATCCCTAATTTCTTAGACATATGCAGAGCTTTCGGTTAAACGGACAAACAACAAACATACAATGTAGCGTTCGGAAATAATAGCCGAGAAGACGGTCGACCCACAACCGTATTTTTTGTATTTTTATTATTAATAATGTGTGTGGCTTGTGTGTTTTTCAGATCTGGTCCCGGCTCGGCAAGGCTGTGCATGTGATTCTTCCTTTGTAACCTAAGAATCTCGTGTTGAAGAAGCAATGTGTCAATTTATTGATTACCCACTATATAATGGGGTAACAAATAACCGATCCGAATTAGAAGAGAATTCGGATCCAAGAATAAACCAAAAATTAATATATTTATAGTTTACGGGCAAATGGATTTTTTCTTAAGTGCAAAAAAAAAAAGTCAGAAAGTAATAATACTTCAAACTGAAATTAAAATTAAATTAAAATTAAATTATTATCATTAAATTATATATTATCATTTATAAAAAGTGTGTTCACGTGACGTGTTTAATAACAACAATACTATGAGAACATCGAGTATTATTATCAATACCGATTCTCTTTTCAATTTGTACATACATCATTTTCAATGCCCATCTTAGTACAAAATGAAAAAATAAAATGTGTAGTAAATGTCATAATATTTCGATCTTTTGCGTTTTTCGCCATTGTAATATCATCTGTAACTAAAACAATATAATTAAATTCAATTGGCATACCAATAGAATTATTTTGGAATTTATTCTGTGCTTTCATAACAGCTTCTATGACAAATTCATCAACATGCGATCTCCACGTTATTTGTTCTTCAACTTCTAAATGTTCTTCAATATCAGCAGCAATATTACCAGTAAATCTTAATGGTAATAATTTACCTTCACGATATAATTGTCTCATTGTAATAATGGCTCTTGCAGCTGCTTCGACGACATTTTCATCCTTAGATTTCCTTAAAAATCTTAATTCTTGAAATGTGGTCAAACAAACAGCAAATTTTAAAACATTATTCGTCGATAATTTATAAATATGAGCAAAATGTCTTAACCATGATGTTGCATCAAAGACGAAATATGTAGTATCTTTATTAATGACATCAGAATTTTGAATATCATTAACAAACCATTCCTCTTCTGATGAAAAAATATCTTTTTGAGTCACTGAATTATTAGATCCATCCATATTCACTGATGACGAAGATTTTACCAAATCACTTGTGTTACCAGTATTAACAGATGTATTGTTTAAACATGTGGTGTATAATGATGAACTAACAATATCACCATTCTTATCAAATGATTGACTGTTTGGATAAAATTTCTTATAACCAACGTATTCAAAGATGCTTTCACCTTCAATAACACTTAATGAAGGTACAGCATTAAAATCAGAATTTATTTCACTAATTTCTTCACAAAGTGGGATTAATTCATTAAATTTATCAGACGTTGGCTCATTGTATGGCATTGCTTTAAATGAAAAAGTTTTTAAAATATGATTTGGATCTACATTTTCATCATTACAATGAACTGTAACTTGTGTATTAATTTTTAAACCCATATCAAAATTTTCAGCGATACCCTTGAACAAGAAAATAATTCTAATTGCTCTTTTCCAAAATTTTTCACCAATTTCATCATTAGAATCAAAATCGATACCATCAATCGGTAAATCTAAAAACATATGATCTTTAATACCAAGATCCTTAAAATTATCAGCCTTTAAAGCACATTTATCACTAATAACATCGTACCATAAGGTACCCCAACATTTCCAAACTTCTGGTAAATCCTCATTTTCATTCAAATATTTTAACAGACTGTCGAAAGTATCGAACTGTGAATATTCTGAACATAGTTCAGCAATTATTTTATTTTGATGGAAGTTATCCAATGCATAAGCCATTAGAACATTTAAGAAATTGATAATTGTGTTCCATGGAAAAATCCTTTTTACTAATATTCTCCAAAATCTTAGTGAATTTGCATCATCTTGGAAGTCTCTACGAACTTTAATCAGTGTTGCCATTATAAAATATGTCCATGGTAAAAAATGTGGCAGAGCTATTAATAATGGACCATTTAAAAATTTGTTTAAAACAATCATACTACATTTTAATGATGTCAAATTAACAAAATCTAGAGATTTAATCCAAATATAAATATCTGCTTTTTTAATTGGTGATTTTAAGCATTCGATATTTTCAAAAAATTCAAAAGTAGATAATTGTAGAGTTGTGTTATCGACAGTCATACTTGAGCTAATATCAGCTAGAATTTGAGGCGAATATGGTGAATTTGCTCTGGTAGTGGCAGAAGAAGGTGCTAAAGTACTATTATCTATACCAGCGGTGCCATTGGCTTTTGATTTGCTTTTGTCCTTTTTATCTTTTCTTTCTTTTAAATATTTTGGTAAATCAAATAGTAATGCAAATGGATTCTTTGGATCACCAAAACCAATTAGTTGTAAAATATGAGATTCAGCAAACGCAGGGGCGTGTCTGAAATAAAATTTCAAGGACGATGGAATTTGCGAAAACATTCGTTGACATAAAAACATATTATTGTCGTTATAATCAACCCCAAACCTATCTTGGAAATAATTTAATACAACACGTTGTAATTCGCCGTTTCCTAAGAAACTTGGCAATAACATGACTTCACTATGTTTTAAATAGTCAATTAAATCCGAGTTTCTTATATTGTTTCCATTATTTGTTCTATCAACGAAAGTACGTTGATAAATGTTGTCAATGACTAATTGCATATATTGTTGAGATGGCGTAAATGTATCCTGACAAAAAACACTCTTCCCTAAATTTACGAATGCTTCTAAAGTATTCTGTTGAACAGTTGACATGTGGTAGTATAATTTACCATGACTATAAGTTAACTTCATGGCTTCTAGATACCAATATTCGGCACTAAGTTTCCAATCAATGAAACCTGATGGATATAATGCAATTGCCATTCTTGATAAATCACCTAATCTTTGTAACCATGGAATCGCATGTTTTGGTGGTATATCAATTAACATAGTCGATAAAGAAATAAATACATGTGTAATAAATTGTGAACATACATCTGGATCCATAAAATTTGAAAAATTCTTTAATACATCTAAAAATGTAATTGTACCATAAACCCATAACCTTCGTTCAATTCTATAAATTTCTATGATTTCTTCACCGATCATAATATCTTGTAGAGATTGTGATGGTAACAATGCTGTCGTTATGAATGTAGAGTAATTATTAATTAAGTCGATGTTTATTCTATAAATTGTCCACAAATGTTTCAATTCTGTGGTTTGTGACGTAGTTAATTGTGCACAACGATCTTGTAATTCAATTTCTTGTTTCACTATTAATTTATAAATGTCTTGGAGTTTTTGAACTAAAGCTTGACCAGATTTTTTATTATTCGTAGTTTCATTGGCACGGTTACTATTATTTTTATTATCTTCGTTATTGTCATCAGTACCATCGTGGGTATTGTTATCCATGTTGTTGTTATTATCATCATCGTCATTATTATTTACGTTGTAACCCTCATTTGAATTTAAAATTTCATCGGTGTTTCCATTGTTAATGTTATCACTAGAATTTGGAATATCACTGCTTAAGGCAATGTTTGATGAATTCATTCCCATATCATTAGCTATTTTATTCGTCATAGTAGATATTTGGATACTTGAGCTCTTCTCTATGTTATTATAATTATTATTATTAATGGATGTGTTATGCTGATATAATTCATTTTCAGGTAATGGAACTGATTGACTCTTAAATTGTAATTGATGGTTAAGTATTTGTTCCGGTGATACAATTGGAGATTCATTGTAAAATGCTGTATTTCCTAAAGGTGAATTATTTTGCACATTATTTCTATTGGGACTTACCCCTTTATTGTTATTTATCCTTTCATCATTGTTTGGTGAGAGATCAAAAGGTGTTTTTGTTATATCTGATAGAGTATATGATGGTTGTAGAGTAACATTCATAAGTTTTTTAGAATTATTTAATTCAGTGGATTGTGCAGTACTTGATGTTGGATGTGTTGAATGTCTATTTACTATACTTGTTGTTCTTGAATTTATCAAATTATTCGATAGTATCTGACCATTAGGTAAATTATCCATATAATTTATATAATTAACTGGATCCGGTTTTGTTATTCGTCTTTTATTGTGATATTGATTTAACGAAGTCAATGAAGTTGAACCACATCTCTTTTGACGTACTTGTGCAAATAAATTACTATTATTAGGAGTAGAATTAACAGTAACAATATTTGAGTTATCAATATCCTTGATAGTATCATTTATATTACTATTCGTCGAAGAATTAAATCTGCTCATAGTAATACCAAAATTTTGTAGATTTTGCTTTGGTACAGTTGAATTATTGTTTGCATTATTTTGAGAAGCAGGTGGTAAAAAACCCTGTTGCGAATTACTCGAATAATTTAATATGTTATGAATCGATACTTCTGGCATATTAAAAAAGAGCAAATAGAAATTAATAAATATGAAAAGAAAAAGAAAAAGAAAAAGAAAGTAGACGAAAGTAGCACTATTCTAGAAGATATACAATAATAAATGACAGATCGTTTATATTGATATACTTGCAAAAAAAAAAGAAGCTAAGTTATGATATGATCTTGTGGAAAGGGTGAGGTATTTCTTACTGGTTCCTTCAAAAAAAAAAAGGAAAAAGTAATATATTTAAAGGGAAGTAGTAAACGTAATGGATGAAAATTCCAATAGTAATGTGATTATAGATGTTCCCTTCAAAATGAATCTATTAACTCGGATTAATTCCTTATGATTAAACCCTTTCACAAGCAATCAATTTAGTTGTTCTAATTGTAAACATCGACAGATAAACCAACAACGTTCCTGACAAACAAATTTTTTTTCTTCTTATTTTCCTTGTCAAAATTTAATTTCACATTTCTGTCTCAAGGGGGTTCGGACAGCATGCCGTTAGGGTTTCTGCTGGTAAGATCTGGTGGATCTGGCCGAATTGTGAAGACCGCTTTAATCATTTGCCACGCTAAAGTTAGGGTTTGCGTTGAGAATACACCGTGGCTGCTGGCGAGATACGTTATGTTCAGGGCTGGATGTTGGTGTCCAGTTGTACCCTAGGCGAGGTGCGGCATTCTGGGAGAGCGATTTGGATGTTGAAGAATTAGGGTTTTTTTGTTTATTGTAATAAGATGGGTATATTGAGAGATACATAGTAGATATATTTAGTTACTTATGTCACTTAGTTCGTCGATCGTCTCGATGATGGTCTTTATGCTGTCTATAACGTTGCTGACGCCGACTCGGAGAACCCTGTCGTCTATGCTTGCAAAACTGGCGATTAAGTTGTTTGCATCGGTTGTGTACACTACTTGAAAGTCCTGTGGCTTTAAGATGGGATCAGGTTTCAATACAGACATGGCGATATTAGCCTGTTTAGTGTTTTCAAATGGAACCTCCAACGTTCTATATATACCGGTTTTGTTAGTATTGTATTCTATTGTACTCGCCTCCAGACTTGCAATATATGTGAATGCTTGATCCCACAAAATATAGATCTGCAACGAAGTGGAAATCAAAAGAGGGGTCAAAACTTACAGTGTATAATCTAAACTCATCAATGGATCGGTTATCCTTCTTTATACATAGTATTTTATTATGCTAACAACTTTATATTATTAATTTTATTTTTCACTCAATGGAATGATTTTTCAGTTTTTTGTAATGAAAAATAGGTTAGTGATGTGATGAGCTGCTTGAAAGTTTCAAGTTGAATCTTTAAAAAGATATCTTTAAAAAGGTAATAGCGCAACAATGAATTCAGAAGTTCAGAGAGAGCACTTGATCGATATTGATTTGTCGTCATATGACGTGGAGTTTGTGAAAGAAGCTTCTCAATTCAGTTCATACAAACTAGTTTCATCAAATCTTGATCAAACCGTGTCATCTCCGATAATTACATTCCAAGATTCTGATGTTCTAATAATAGATTCGGTTTGCTCAGGTAAAGGTCGTACTAAATCTAATGACTTTTATGAGATCGTGATGCAACCAATTCTTTCAAAGATTAAACTAAAATATCAATATTTTAAAACAGACTCAAAGGATTCAATTGCTAATTTTGCTAAAACATTATCAATTGATAAGAACTACACAATATTATTTTTATCAGGTGATACAAGTATATCAGAATTGATAAATAATTTACCGGATACCGAATCATTAGGTAATGCCATTTCAATCTTACCGATTCCAATGGGTTCGGGGAACGCAATTGCTAGTTCTTTAGAATTTTTATCGCCAATTCAAACTTTCAAATCCTTCCTAACGAATGATTTAGTGACTAAATCGTTCCCATTGTATAAAGCTATATTTCCAAACCGAGAAGAAGTAATATTCTTCATTATTTTCTCGATGGGATTTCATGCTAATCTTTTACATTTATGCACAAATCATCCAAAATATTCAAAATTAGGTGTAGAAAGATTTCAACTAGCAAGTAAGGAAATTTTAGATCATTATGATTTAAATCTTCATATAACGGTAAAGACTAAATTAAAAACAATTTCATTTCCTTTTGCCTATTTTGCAATCATCAATACATCGCATTTGGAACCAACTTATATTCCATCCCCAGCATCAGATCCCTTATCACAAGCGCTACATTTATTAGGATACTCAAGCGAACTGTCTTCAGATGAGTTGGTGAAAAATATCATGCGAGGTTATAATCTAAGAAAGAATGATCTGATTGCAGGACCCGGGATAATATATGAACAAATTAATGACGATTTTGAAATTGTTGTGGATAAACTTTCCGAAACCGATTCACCTTCTAAAACAGAAATATGTTGCGATGGTATGCTATATAACCTTATAGATATGAATAATGAACCTCACCCACCTTCCGAAAATTTTGATAGTATTAAAATTAAGTATCTTAGCCGTACTGATTTGCCATTTAATTTAAACACATTCACAAATAAAAACATCAAAAAATAGTTCATGCTTTTTTTTCTTCAGAATAGACAAATATATATTAAATATTTTAGTTTAATAACTATTTATGTCACATGTCATTGCTATGATTATCTTCTTCTTCTTCCTCTTCAGTATCAATTTTACTCTTTTTGGTCTCAGAATCTTCACTTTCCATATTATCCTCTGCAGGACGTTTATTGATGTTCGATAAATTCATCTTCGATGGTGTTTCGTCAGATACATCCGTTAAAGCGAAGCTTGGTTTGATGTTACTAAATGGATTCTCTAAATTCGATTTTGATGTAAATGGAGATGAACCAAAAGAACCAAAAGGGTTTTCTTGAAGTGGATTTTCTTGGCTTGCACCTCCACTACTAGTAGACGATTGAAAGGTGATAGTTGGGTTAATTGGTTTACCGATATCGTTACTCAGTGGAGAATTATCAAAGGTCAATGAAGGTTGTGCCGATTCTAAATTAGACCCTAGATGTTGCTGAAAAGTATTGCCCACTGTTGGATTTGTATGATTATCACTATCTGTTGTAATTTCTGTTTCATTCGTAACAGCATTTTTATTTTTATTTTCATTTTGAGCTTTATTTCTATCAACTGTGTCTTTCTTTAATGTAGCTTCCAAGGATGATATTTTATTTTGCAAGAAAGTGGTTTTCATCGAAGCCTGTTGTTGACCTTCTTCAAAAGATTTTTTTTTCGCAATTTGTAATTCATTATTATGGTGTTCTGTCAGATCTTTAGTTACTTCCTCTTTAACATTTTTCATTATATCCTCAAATTCAGAAGAC
The DNA here is from genome assembly GCA_003708465.2 of Kazachstania kunashirensis. Classification (NCBI taxonomy): domain Eukaryota; kingdom Fungi; phylum Ascomycota; class Saccharomycetes; order Saccharomycetales; family Saccharomycetaceae; genus Kazachstania; species Kazachstania kunashirensis. The sequence goes on from PPOH02000224.1 coordinate 153,645, forward strand.
TTGATTAATTTTCTTGCTTCATCTTGGATCCTTTTATCAAAATCTTGCTCCATTAAATTTTTACGTTCTTCAATAATTTGATTAATTTTTTCTTCCGTTGGTAATTTAAACTGTTTCTTCAAGTTTTCTTCAGCTTCCTCGATTCTTCTTAATACACATATCTCATATTGATCTTCCCATTGCTTTTTTAATGCGTCAATCACTACTTTGTGCTGAGTACCAAGAGTTGCGTTATTTACGGAACTATTGTTGCCAGTAATATTATTTAATCTTGCTTCTTGTTCTTCCTGCTTCCTTTCGAATTCTTTTGTTCTTTCTCTAATAAATTGGATTTTTTCTTCAATCAAATGTTTTTTTCATATCTTCAATGATTTTACCATAATCATCATTTCTATCACCTGCAGTCATTCTATTCCATTCTGCCATTTTAGCTTCCTCAAGTTCAGATTTAAGTTTATTTATTTCGGTATTTAATTTTTCTATTAACTCATTGGAGGTCTTAATGGTGTCATTTAGTTTATTCTCAATTTCCTTGGAATTAATTTTTGCCATCTTTAGTTCATTTTTAAGCTCTTCTACTAGCTTTGATCCAGTACTATTAGCATTAGCCAGTGTCTGTTCAAGTGACGTTGTTTTATCTTGTTCTTTAATCAATCTGGTTTCTAGTTCTTCTTTTTCTATTTGTAATTTCTCAAAATTTTCTGTTAGTAAAGCATTTGATTGTTTTGAAGCATCCAATCTTTCATGAGCTTGTTTCTTGAGTCTACTAAATCTACCTTCCAATTCCTCATTCTGTTTTGTCACCTCTGATAACTGATTTTTTTTGGCCCCTATATCTTCTAAAAGTAGCTCAAGTTTATCAGAATCAACTGTTTCACTTTTTTGAAGAAGTTCTTGAGCACGATTCTCCAAAAGTTCATTTTTTTTGTTTAAGAATTCAATTTGATTTTCCTTCTCTGTATTAATGGAACGTATCTCATCAAGTTGGTATTTTAGCTCATAAATGTTATCTTTAGATTCTTCAATTTGTTTAGATTGTTTTAGGTTCTTCTGATCCGATTCTGAAATCTGCTCACGTAAAATCTTATTTTCTTCCCTTAATAAATCTAACAGAGATATTTTTTTGTTTAATTCTCCATCTGACTCTGCAATATTTTTATTAAATAATGGGTCATTTTGGAATTTAGATAATTCTGATTTGATTTCCATGATATTTTCTTCTAATTCATTAATCTTTTGATGAGCCAAGATTTCTGATTGCTCAGCTGTCGACAATTTTGTTCCCAAAATATCCCTTTCGTTCCTTAAATTTTCTATTAACTGATTATTTTGTTTATGTAACATCTCCGACGCATCTTTAGTCGATCCACCACTGGATGCAGTTGTGTTTAGTTCATCGGATGAAAGCTTTTTTTGCATTGTACTATCATTTATTCTAGATTCCAAAATTTTTATTTGATTCTCATATTCCTGTTTTTGAGTATTCCAACCCTTCTTTTCATTTTCTGACTCTCTTGTTCTTATATCTTCTTGTGCAGATAAATCTTTAATTTTTTGTTCATTATGCAAAATCTCTTCTCTTAATTCACTTATTGTTTTTATAAGATCACTATGGTTTCTTAGTTCATCTTCGTGGTTCTGTTGATAACTATTGGCGTATTCTACTTGTTTTTTCAGATCTATAATTTTATTTTCGTAGTCACTTTTGATTGTTTCAATGTTACTTTTATCATGTTGCATGTTCTCTAGTAATTTAGTTAAATGACTCTTTTCGTCGTTAAATGATTCTTCTTGATGTTTTAATTCATTGTTGATATTGTTTATTTCATGATTCAAGAGCTCATTTTTGGCTTCCAAATCTTTTATTGAATTTTTTAACATTTCAGTACTGTTGGCGTATTCCATATTCTTCCCATCGTGTAATTCTGTTAATTCTTTCAATGAAGTCTGGGTTTCAGACAATTCAGATTTATATTCGTTTAGTCTTGAGTTTGCATTGTTCAAGGAAATATTTGTGTTTTGGAGTTCCTCCCGTAATTTTTCCTCTTTTATAGAGTTTTCATTTGAATCGACCTTTGTCTTATATGACTCAATTAGAGTACTATTCTCTTTTACGATGTTCTGTAATGATATAATTTCCAACGATAAGTTTTCAATCTTAGAAGATTTTTCATTTGATTCATTTCTGAATGCATCACTTTCTTCTCTTACTACTTCCAGTTTTTCTTTAAACCATTTGATTTCAGATTCCCTACTTGAAAAAAAATCCTTTAATTCATTGTTCTTTAAAGACAATCTTCTTATAATATCTGAATTTTTTTCTGTTAGGTAAGATATCATGCTTTTATATTTAGTCTCGGTTGTAATCCAAAGAGAATCTTTTTCATTTTGAATAGATTGTAATTTAGATATCTGTACCTTCAAAGAATTTCTTTCTTCTTGAACTTTTTCAAATGCACTTTTCAATGAATCCCTATTGTCCGTTATCAATGTAACCACTGAATTTGCATTTTCGATATTTAATTCTAGTGCTGATAATTTAGATTTAGAATTGACATAGTTCTTTAAAACAGACGCCATTCTTGAATCGTTCTTTGATATTGTGTCATTTAATTGATCAGCTCTTAGAAGAAGATGTTGATTTTCTGATTTCGTTAGGTCTAATGTATTTTGCAGTAATTTTAAACGCTGTTGGATTAGATCATTTTTAGATTTTTCAGATTCATAATTCAACACTAATTCGGAGTTTTTTGAGCGTAAGTCAGCTATTTCCTTTCTAAAAGATTCTGTATTAGTTTTAGATTCCGACATAGCGTTGCTCAGCTGACTTTCCAAATCATTTACTATTTCTATATATTTCTGTTTTAATGCTTTGTGACTATTTTCATTCTCGGTTGAATCCATATGATATGTTGAGTTGACTGATAAAGATTTATAAGACTCAAATTCTCTCTTCAATGTCACCATTTCATTTTCCAGTGAGTTGTTATACGTTTCAAGTGCCAAAATAGCCTCTTTTGCTTCTCTTATAGTGTCAGATTCTGTTTTTCCATTCATATTATTGGTAATGTTTTCTAAATATTCAGCTCTAGAGGACAAAGTTTCGACAGCTTGTAATAGTTTCATGTTTTGTTGTTGTAACTCCATAACACTTCTGAATTTTACAATGTTTTTTGATATAGCAGTTGCAGAGTCGCTATCAATAGAATTTTCTTTCTCATTATTTAGTATGTCCGCCAAAAACTTCAGCTCTTTGGAATTTAAGAATTTTTTCCCATCTTGATAAACATCCAGATTAATCAACAAATATTGTACTTGGTTAGCTAAATGCTTACGTTGAGTGACAACCGAATACAATTGTTCTCTCAACTCTGTGATTATGTTGTCCTTTAACTCCAATTCCTCCGAAATTTGTTTATTATTTGTTGATGTATGTTCCAATAAAAGGGATATATTGGTTAAGTCATTTTCTAATGATGTCGTCTTCTCTTTAAAAGAATTGATGATAGGTACTTTTTTTTCCAGTTCTGATATAAACAATTGAATTTGATTTTCAAGATGATCTTTTTCAGATTTCTCTTTTTGATATTCATTACGTAGCAGAGTAATATCTGCATATACGCTTGTAGTTGAGTCAATGTTGCCCCAAGATCCGTTAGTATCATTCTTATCTGAAGTATCATTTACCTCATATCGAGTTAGTTTTGCCTCTAGTTGAGCACGTTCCATTTCGGACTTTTCTAACCTTCTCTGAAGCAAAGCTGCTTGCTCTGAAGCCCCTTCATTTTTAACAGAATCTGATATGGTTAGGGTACTATCGAAATTAGACGCTAATTTCTCCTGGAAACTTTTGACCTGCTTTTCTAATACGTCAATTAATTTTTTTTGTAGACAACGTTCATGTTCAAATTCTTTTTTATCATTCATCATGTTTTCTTGTAGCTCCTCAAGTTCACTCGATTTTAATTGGAGCTCTTTATTTAGCGATCCATTTTTGTCGATTAATTTAGAATTAGTATGTTGCGTGACATGTAACTCATTCCTTAGAGAAGTTAAATTCGCAGTTGTTTCTTCCAGAGATTTTTCTTTTTTATTTCTGTATGTAACGAACCTTTCTTTTGTAGACTCAAGTTCCTGATTCAACCAATTCGTCTGTTTATCTGAATAATCAAGGAGATGTTTGGTTTTATCAATTTCTCTTTCTAAGGAAAGATTTTTAGTTTTTATTTCTTCAATTTCTGAGATTAGTTTTTGATATTTCTGGGATTGTTCTTTTTGGCTTTCTAAAGTTGAAGCAGTTTGAGACTTTATTTCATCAATTTCAGTTATCTTATCGTTTAATAATTTCATTAAATCTGACCTTGTTTGGTCTTTATTTCGTATTTCTTTTTGAAGATCCATCAACTCATCGCAAGTGCTCCGTATTTTCCTTTCCTGGATTATTTTTTCATTTTTCATTAATGATAATTCATTCTCTAGTTGTGTACTCTCTTTTCTTATTATGTCATTTTCTTTTAAAAGGTTTTCAACATCATTTTTCAATTTATTCTGTGCAGAATCAGAACTTGTTTTCAAGTCATTAAATGAATCGGCTAATCTTAAATTATGTGATTCTATTTCTTTAAATTCCTTAAATTTTTGGGTTAAAGCACCTAGTGTTACATTATCAATATTATTCAATTGTTCCTTTGGAATATTTAAAAATGACGATATACTAGTTAAGCTATCTTCAGGTTTTATATTATCTTCTTCACTCATTATGCAAAACAAAAGTATACAAAAGGTATTTTAATAAAAGGGTACGAATGCAGTTAAAAAAAAAATGTAAGCCCTAGTATAATAGTACGACACTTAAGTACGTTGTGTAAAAGTAAATCTTATTCGATATATTTTAATGAAGACTTCTCCCCTTTAGTTGCTTTGGCCATCTAAAATATATAAATTTCATTTAGAGTACTGATTAAATAAAATAGCCTCTTAAAATTGTAGATCATCGTCAACGAAATGTAAACATTACTTGGTTAATTTTATTGTAATCGAGTTTTGTAGCATAACGGCCAAACCTTAGATGTAACAAATGTGTACTGATAATTACTTGCATATATAAATATAGAAAAAATTGCTTGTATGTGATAATAACTATACTTTGCTTTGTGTTACTCACAAGGTTAATTTAACAGTTTTGACTAATGAAGCAGTAGAAATCTCTAACATTCGGCATATAATCCCTAAAAAAAGAGTTATATGCAAAAAATCAGCAAGCAACATATAGTTACCTTTTGAGCTAGAATAACCTCTTTCTTAACCAATCTACAATATAAAGAAATAGTAATACTATATATCAAGCTATATTGAATGGGTGTACTGATTGTGAACAGTTTTGACCGGCACCCATACATCTGTGTATTATTCTATTTATTTTTTTTCCCACAAAAAATTTCAAATTCCGTTTCCGTTTCCCATGATTTTCCCAATTTTGTAAAGTCGCTTTGCAATGCCGCATCGCGTAACTCGAATTATTCAGTGGAGGGTTAGAGTGTGTGGTTGTGAACCTACCAGACCACCATACTCGATCACTAAGCATTGGTGTCAATATGTGATAACACAAGAGCATAAGAAATTAACAATATAAGATGTTAGACTGTTTTTATTACTGTTTAAATTATCCCAAAAGAACCAAGATTCAAAGATGCAAATGTATGTGATTAATGTTTATTAGATGTATATTATCATAAAAACAAATTTAAGAGAGAAAATTTAAATGAGAATTTTAGTTATTAATTTATGTGTTCTTGATATGATTTACTAATATTATAAGGTCATATCTATTCCTACCGATAAGGAGTTGAGTTAGATTTACTGATTATGAGTTTTTAAATATTCGATGATGTGTGAAACAATGATATATGATACAAATAATATATTTTTTTAATAAGAATAGTTTTTACTAACATAATTCAAATAATTTTATTTTAAAATTATTACTTCCTGTTTTTTAATAGTTTTGTTAAGACTTTGACTGGTAAGACCATTACTTTAGAAGTTGAATCTTCTGATACTATTGACAATGTCAAATCTAAGATTCAAGACAAAGAAGGTATCCCACCTGACCAACAAAGATTAATCTTTGCTGGTAAGCAATTAGAAGATGGTAGAACTCTATCTGATTACAATATCCAAAAGGAATCTACTTTACATTTAGTCTTAAGATTAAGAGGTGGTATCATTGAACCATCCTTAAAGGCCTTAGCTTCCAAATACAACTGTGACAAATCTGTCTGTCGTAAGTGTTATGCTAGATTACCACCAAGAGCTACTAACTGTAGAAAGAGAAAATGTGGTCACACTAACCAATTACGTCCAAAGAAGAAGTTAAAATAGACGTATCGTTTATTTTTGCATATCTGTTTTACATTTCTTTTTTTTTTTATTAAATATGATATATAAACAATAACTATATATGATAATAGTCAAAAAAGAAAAATACCTTAAGTTATCAAGTTTTTATTTTATCCCACGTTTACTATTGAATTTTGTATGTTTGTTTGTTACAGAATAACATTTCATCAGTGCACGATTATAATATTATAATTACACAATATTTTACATTAAAATATTATTCTATTTTTTGCTTTTATGAGATAAATATTAATATACAGTTAGAATAGATATACATTTTGAATCGTCAACATTTCATTTAATGAAAAAATAATAAAAGATAAAAATTAATTGAATTAAGCGTTTCTTGTTGAATTATCTGAACTTTGATCAGATTCCAATAATTCGATATCTTCATTATTTCTTTGTACTTCTTCAGTTTCATCAAATGCTAATTTATCAGAATCAATAGTGTCGTTATAACTTCTGAAAGTTAACCAGAATAAACAACCTGCAATAAAACAAGCGACACCTAAACCACCGAATAACCAAACATAATCTGGATCCTTTGATACAGGAGATAATGCACAACCAATAGCAGAACCGAATGCATTAGTAACTAAGAAAATAGACATGATAAAAGATTTCATGCTATCTGGAGCCTTAGAATAAGCATATTCTAAACCTGTAATGGATGCAAAAATTTCTGAGAAGGCAATTAAAACATATGCAGGAACTTGCCATGCGACATGAATATTATTTGGAGTATCACAACTTAATGGATGATTATAGCATGGGCCAGTAGTATAAATGAAATGTTGTAAAACACAAGCCCAAATCATTGCAAATGAACCAAAAGTGAAACCCCAGAAAATTTTTGTAATTGGTTTAAGTGGTGTATATCTTCTAATAAATGGATAAACGAACGATTCAAAAATTGGGATGAAAACAATTAAAGCGATAGAATCGATAGCTTGGAAAAAATCATTTGGTAAACCATGTAATTGTAAAGTAGATCCTTGAGTAACGAAAGAACTGATCATTTGACCATAACAAGTCCAATAAATTGGATAAAATAAGAAAACTTTACAAGCGGCTAAAGCAGTTTTAATTTCGTCAACAAATTTATCACTCCATGGATAGTCTTTTTCTGGGTTAACAGATGGTTTAACTGCTTCGAAATTGAATTTATTTTTCATTAAAATCCAAATAACGCTAAAACTTTTTGCGATAACTTTGTCACCGATTGGTGGTCTAACATATTGATTTCTACCAAAGACTAGAACTACGACTGCGATCCAGAAGAAACAGAAAGGCAATAAATAAGCAGCCCAGAAATCTACATGAGATTCTAATTCTGTTGTTGCAATAACAGATAAAGAACCGATATTAATCATTAAATAGAAGAACATGAAGACGTTTTGTAAAGTAATATTTGGATCTTCAATAACTCTTTCACCACTTTTTAAAGTTTTAACAGTTGGTTTTCTCTTTGGTAATTGATCAGCAATTAAAACTGATAAATTTGCTTTAATCATACCTGTTGCTAAACCGATTAAAATAATTGCAGCAATGAAACCACCTAAAGCTGTATTTTTATCAGTAATTGATGGAACGGAAGTAATAAATAAAATAAAGATACCAACAATATAAATACCTGTACCTGTTGCAATAGTATTATATTTACCCCAGTAAGTATCAGCCATATAACCACCAAAAATTGGTGTAATATAACACCAAAATTGAAAGAAATAAGAAAGACCAGTAGCACCAGAACTATCCAATTCTAATAAACCCGCAGGACTATCATTTGGACCATTTTGCATATAATTTTGAAAAGGAGCAGATAAACCATAATAAGAGAATCTTTCAGCTAATTCTACAATAGCGATCAACCAACATCTGAATGGAATTTTTTCAGAGACATGTCTTAGAGTTTCCATTTCTTCTTCTGTTGGCATTTCACCATCTTCTTCTACATCATGATACGAAGTAATTTCTAAATCCTGTTTGTCATCTAATTGATACGTTTCTGTATCAATAATATTAGCTTCGCTACTTATGCTAGTATTTTTTAATTCTATAATATCATTTTTTTCATCGGAACTTATTATATGCAACTTCTCATCCTTCGAGAGTTGATTTGAATCCATACTAGATTATTTTTGTTTGTATTGTATTTATTAATCGTTTTAATTTTAGAAGTGAAAAAAAACAGAAAAAGAAATTTTTTATTTTTTAAACCAAGAAATAAAAAAAACTAAACCATGTGATATAGTTCATATATATATATGTATATGTTTTTTAAAGTTAAAGCCAAGATCGTTATCAAGAAAGATATCATGAATGGCAAGCCTATATAGAACGAAAGTCGAGATAAAAGATAATTGAATTGATACGGGGGTAATGGGAATTCCCAAGGAAAGCCAAGATAAAAAAGAAAAAACGCTAAACGTAGTGGATGAATCACATTTTTTACTCGAAAACGATCTTCGCAGGCGTTCCACAGCAGTTTGTGTCTTGTCTTGTTTTCTAGTTGCTCTTTTCTTGGTTACGTGTGGGCGGCGTTGTGCCTCCCCTTCTGTGGCTGCGCTGGGGGCACCATTCTTCCTGACACATAAAATTGTTTTTTTTTCTTTTCTCCAACAAGATAAGCGATATTTTTGATTTGTCACAAAAAAATGCTGTGCTGCGGTGTTTTCAGAGTGCTTATCACATTCGTTTTGTTTCGTGTCTTTTCTGTTTGCTCAGACATCTCGCAGACAGCGCCGGTTCTCCGAAATTTTGTGTCGGTATTTTTTCTGTTTGGTGCCGTGCGGTATGTCAGGATGTTCCCGTCCAGGCAGCGGTGCCCGTACAGAAAATAGAAATGACAACATTTTTAGGTCCGTGGAGACAAAGGTTTTTCATTTCTTTTTTTTGTGTGTCATCGATTATGATAATAATATATAGTGGCCGCTAACGGCTGCTAACGGCTTAGATTAGATTAAATTAGATTGGATTGGCTATGCGTTGCACCAGAGAAGAAAGGTGTTTTGGTCTATGTCACTGTTACCGGCATTTTTGTCTTTTTAAGCCGTGATCGGTTTAATTTCAAAGAAACTATGACACAATATTTTATTGCCTGTTAGTTTGTGTCATATCACATGGTATGCGGCGACACGATTGATGTACATCACTCTTCACATGGCTGCAAAAGTGTTATACCAAAATGATAGTCACCCTTATCGCCTCTTTTTAGATGTTTTTTACACAATATTAATGATTGCGCATATCAATATTTTTGATTCAACGATTTACCAGGGGGAGGGAATAAAAACTTGCTTTACTTGAAATTTCTCTATATATCGACTTTGCAAAGCTTGTGTTCTCATGTTCGTATGCAGCGATAACGCACGTGATGTGAACAGAGCCAAAAAAATTGAAATTTTTGAGATTTTGAAAAAAAAAAAAATATATATTTTTTTTTATTGAAAAATTTTATGGCTCGATGAGGGCGATGTCATCTCATCGTTTTTGAAGTCGTATTATTACTATTATATTAGTATCCCTTCAATTTTGTTTTGCAGTAATAAAAATAATTTTTTTCTATTGATATTCAATTAAACATTTGTCGAATTAGATTTATTATAAGATGGGTTCAAAGAAATCTACAACAAAGGATGAAAAACCTCCAAAATTAAGCGTAAAGGAAAAGAAGAAAGAATCTGAATCTGAATCTGAATCTGAATCGTCATCTTCGTCATCAAGTTCCAGTTCCAGTTCCAGTTCCAGTTCTAGCTCTAGCTCTAGCTCTAGCTCTAGTGATTCCGATTCCGAATCTTCCTCATCAAGTGATTCTGACTCTAGCTCTAGTTCTAGTTCTAGCTCTAGCGACTCATCTTCTAGTTCCTCAAGCTCATCATCTAGTTCAAGCAGCTCATCATCAGATTCCGACTCCGACTCCGACTCCAGTTCCAGTTCCAGTTCCAGTTCCAGTTCCAGTTCCAGTTCCAGTTCCAGTTCCAGTTCCAGCTCAAGCGATTCTAGCTCTTCTTCCAGCTCTAGCGATTCTAATTCTGATTCTGATTCAAGCTCCTCAAGCTCAGCAAGCTCATCAAGCTCATCAAGCTCATCAAGTTCATCATCAGATTCAGACTCAGACTCAGACTCAGACTCATCTTCTTCCAATGATGAAACAGAAATATCTGACAAAAAGAGAAAAATTGAAGAAGTTGAGGATGTATTTCAACCAGAAAGTAAAGAAACAAGTGAAGAACCAACTTCTAAAAAATCAAAATTAAATATATCCGCTGGTACAGATGAATTGAAAGATGGTCAAAGAGATCACTTTTCAAGAATCAAAAGATCAAAAATTTCATTCGAAGCTTGGGAATTAACTGATAATACATATAAAGGTGCCGCTGGTACATGGGGTGAAATGGCAAATGAAAAATTAGGTAGAGTAAGGGGTAAAGATTTTACTAAAAATAAAAACAAAATGAAAAGAGGTTCTTATAGAGGTGGTAGTATCACTTTAGAATCTGGTTCATATAAATTCCAAGATTAATTGTATAAAATTACGTATCATAAAAGAAAGTTAAAATAAAATAGTATATATACTTTCTCTAATAAAAAATATTAAAAAATATTGTGTATCAAATTTTTTAAAATAGTTTCACAAATTTTGTATCATGCATATATATCTATATATAAATATATATTTTTAAGTTATCCGAAGAAACTTATCATTCTAGTTCTTCTCTTGGATACCGTATTATTACGTTTTAATTCATCAATTTCATATTCTTGATTAGTTGTTAAACCATTTTCAACTAACATATCAAGATCATGATTAGCACAAATTGGTACTTCATCGTTAAATATGAAATAATCATTCTCAATAATTTTTTTACAAATGAAACATTTTAGGCAATCAATATGAAATCTTTCCATATTATCATTTTCTAAACATTCACCTTCAATAAATTTTAGACAAACTTGACAAATGCTATGATTTTCTTCATGATAATGTTGTCGACAATAAGGTTGATCATTCAAGATATAACAAGGAGTACTTTTGTTCAATTTAATAAAACATTTGGTACATTTGAAACAGTTACGATGCCATTGACCAGATAATTCGTTATCCTTTTTGGAGAATACACGTTTTCCTAAAATTTCTTTATGACAAAGTCTACACGGACCTTCACCTGGTGGGTATATAATTTCTTTTCTTTCTTCTTGTTGTACTATTGGCTCTACTGGGATATTTTCTAAATTTGACTGTAAATCCGTATTGAATGAATTATTTTCATTTTTAAAATTATAAAAAGTTGGGGTACCATCAGTTTCAACATTTGATTGAGAAATTGAAACTTCCAAACTTTGTCTATCGGTTTGTTCTCTTACTGGAGATATTGAATATATTAAATGATTTTTCGATGGGAATCCAGATAAATAAGCGCTTGATTTTTTAAATTTTGGATCGCTAATATAATTTTCCAATGATGTTGCATCTAAGTTTGACATTTGGGATGATGAATGAGCTACTGATGGATTATTACTATTTTGTAATGATTCCGAAATTTTTTCATTTCTTGAGAACGAAACGTCATCTAATTCTGCGATCAATTGTTCAACTTGTAGATTTTTAGCTGTTGTTAAGGTATCTGTATTATAGTTATCAAGATTATCTTTGGTTTGTGAAATTGAATTTGAAATTTGTTTTATTAAATTTTGATCAGGTTCAAAATTTAAACTATCTGTTTTTCTTGTATTTATTACAGGTGATGGTATTTTTTGGAAATGAGAAGATGTTGACGAATGCGAAGTAGAAACGGTGGCAGATGAATGATTAGAATCAGAAGCAGAAGCAGAAGCAGAATTATTATTATTATTAGCAGAAGCAGCGAAGTGATCATGATTTGAAAAGGATGAGTTATTGGTACTATTGGTATTATTATATGGTTGTTTTTGATGGGATATTATTGAATGAGAATCATTTTGAGTTAGCATCATGAAGGATCTATCTATTGGATTCAAGTTGCTCAAACTAGAATCTGTCCCTTCAAAATTGAATGGTTCAGATACATTAGATACCGGCAGCGATGGTTTTCTTATTGATTGTTGTGTAACGATAGTAGCAGATGGAACGGATTCCGTATGATATTGATTATGAACTGGAGCTGGGGCGGAAATCTGTGGAAGACCTTGGGAAACAGATTGTACAGGAAATTGGGGAGGAACCCGAGCATGTATAGTAGTATCATCAGCTATCTTCGAACCACTTACTGAATTTTCTAAATTAGGTAGATTGCTATAAATATACCTTCATTGTATCGAAGCCGGCTCTTTCAAACACTGTTCTGTAACGAACATTCGGATTCAACTTTGGGAAAGGCGAACCGTATACACCTGACGACATTGAACAATATGAAAACGCTTTTTCTATCTGTATTAAACACTGTATATATATTAAACCCACTTTATAAACGTATCGGTTCAAGTGACTTAATCATATTCATTTGTTAACGACCCAAACAAAAACAAAAGATAACGCGTCGTCAAATTTGTTAAGCCATTTTTTTTAAATATTTATTTTTCATGTATTGTTTTACATCAAGATCAGTAATAACAAGAAGGTATATTTATATATGTAATAACAAAATATATTTATCGCAGTAGATCACCCCACTTACAAGTAGAAAAGTGTTTCAACAATTAACTTGTTTATTTCAATGGAACCGCTCCAAAGGTGCCGATGTGGCACTTATTCTAACATCTCTTATACGCAGGGGTTCACTGTTTAATCGCACGGTGGCCCAACTCTCCTAAAACGTAATAGTGTTTAATGATTCGAAAGAACTGGTGGTTATATATATCCTTTGGCCATCTATTATATCTCTATGTGAGACTCGTGTACAGTGAGAATGTTCTTACATTCCGGGTAATACAAGGGTCCGGCAATTTCCTCTTTTTGTACAGCGATTTGCCATTTAAAATAAGGCATTGTCAGGATGGTAGGTAGATGGGCCAATGTATATTGGTGTTGGAGAGTAAGGAATATGTCTGAAATGGTTGATGGGGATGTTGCTCCGGTTACACAGACGCTTATTCAGAGATATTATCAGTATATAATGGGGAATCAAAGTAAAAGTGACGCGGGTACTGCCAGTGGCACAGCCAGTGGTGTTCAGATTAAAGAGGCAGAGGTGGCCACATCTGAGTCTCAACAGAGTAATGTATTAAGACATAGATTTATTAGCAATCTGATACGGCATGTACAGCATTCTCAGCATGCACTGGATGAAACGGATATCGAAACTGATATTGATAAAGTGAATTTCGATAAAGATATCGCCGATGGCAAGGGCAAGGGCAATAGCAATGACAATGCCAATGACAATGACAACGACGATGAGGATGAGGAACAGGAAATATCTGTATTAGAGAAATTCAAAGAGGTTTGTTATAGTATTTTCATAGGAGATTATGAAAAAGATTTATTGATTGAGAAAATTATTAATCAAAAACAATACGCAATGACATTCGATGAATGGAATAGTGCGGCATTAGAATTGGATCAATTAACAAATAAGATTAAATGGAAACAGAAAAATGAATCTACTTTATACGATTACAAACTTATCGAGGATGTAACAAATAAATTGAAAACTGCTAGACTTAATAAAGATTACGCGCAATTGCTGTATACAATTAGAACAAACTGGGTTAGAAATTTAGGTAATATGGGTAACGTTAATTTATATAGACATTCTCATGTTGGAACAAAATTCTTAATCGATAATTATATGGAAGAATCAAAAAGATCTTTAAATGCACTAATTACAGAATCTGATTTAGATGATAATTATTTAATTGGGATTTTACAACAAACAAGAAGAAATATTGGTAGAACTGCATTGGTCTTAAGCGGTGGGGGCACTTTCGGAATGTTTCATACAGGTTTATTATCAACATTATTCGAATTGGATTTACTACCTCGTGTCATCAGCGGTAGTTCTGCTGGTGCAATCGTAGCAAGTATAATGACAGTACATTATAAAGAAGAAATTCCAGCTTTATTAGATCATATTATGGATATGGAATTTAATATTTTTAAAGATGATGATGAAAAATCTGAAAGTGAGAATTTTTTAATAAAATTTCAAAGATTTTTCAAAAATGGTACTTGGTTCGATAATAAGCATTTAGTTAATACAATGATTAAATTTTTAGGTGATTTAACGTTTAGGGAAGCTTATAACAGAACCGGTAAAATTTTAAATATAACCGTATCGCCAGATACTTTATTCGAACAACCAAGGTTATTAAATAATTTAACAGCACCAAATGTTTTAATTTGGTCTGCCGTTTGTGCATCATGTTCCTTACCTGGTATTTTCCCTTCAAGTCCCTTATATGAAAAGGATCCTATCACAGGTAAGCGTAAACCATGGTCAGGATCAAGTTCCGTCAAATTTGTCGATGGATCTGTAGATAATGATTTACCAATATCAAGATTATCTGAAATGTTCAATGTAGATCATATTATTGCATGTCAAGTTAATGTCCACGTTTTTCCTTTTTTAAAATTATCATTGTCATGTGTCGGTGGAGAAATTGAAGACGAATTTAGTGCAAGATTAAAGAAAAATTTAACTAAAGTTTATAATTTTATGGCAAATGAATTAATTCATTTATTCGAGTTAGGTTGTGAAGTAGGTTTGGCCAAAAATACATTAACAAGATTGAGATCTCTTTTATCACAACAATATTCGGGTGACGTTACAATTTTACCAGATATGAACACTTTATTAAGATTCAAACAATTATTATCAAATCCAACAAAACAATTTTTCCTAAGAGAACTTACAAATGGTGCAAGAGCCACTTGGCCAAAAATTTCCATTATTAAAAATCATTGTGGGCAAGAATTCGGTCTAGATAAAGCAATTTCATATCTGAAGGGTAAAATTATCGTATCTTCATCCATAAGAAATCCATTACAGTTTGTAGACGTACCAATTGGGTTGATTAAAGCTACTCCAACATATCATGCAAAGATAAGTAACGAAAAATTAATTAGAGACTCTCTAGAATCAGCAGCAACCCCTTTTGCAAAAGATAAACAAATTGAGGAAATATCTGATACAAATGGAGAAGATAATGAGACATTAAATTCGATTGCAATTGATGATGAAGAGAAAAATTCCACCCCAATAGATGAAACAGGCAATGTACTTGATGATAATTTATTAGAAACTGAATCGACAAACTCATTACTTCTACTTAGAGATAATGCCAATAATACAAGGGATAATAGCAATCCGACTATTCATACCGAACGTTTATCCCTCAGTAGTTCAGGTCGTAGAAAATCGGATATTGGTAGTAGGCCTACCAATAACAAGGGCTTTTCATTTTATATCCCACCATCAAAATCACGTATCTTGAGGCCAGCAAATAAATCAAATTCAAGTTTAAACTATAGATATTTCCATCATAAGGCAAACGCTGGTCAAATTTTCTTCCCAATGAATGAACCCACTGGAGAATACATGTCAGGAACAGTCAACAATGGTGATAATGAAAATGATGGAACTGTTACACCAATAATCGATACTTATATAGGAAATATTACAACACAAAGAGCAACTGATAAATCACCAGTCATTAGAAGTCCATTAAGTTCCGAAACACCTGATTATAAAGCAAGTAATAGCAATGAGGGAGACACCTTTTACAAAGAATCAAACAACCAGGAAAAACTTCATCCTGATCAATTAATTCTAAGTAGTGAAAGTACAGGTGAATTCAAAAATTTCAATTATTTAAGGAGACATAGTGCAGATGGAAAAAATAGAATATTAAAATCAGAAAAATATAAGCCCTTCCATATAAATGTACAAAGATCAGCGAGCGCTACTGGTACGCCTATCATATCTCCAAAATCAAATAGAGAAAGGAAAACATCCATAAATATCGCAAATATCGACATTAAAGATGGAATATAATGGTGATCATCGATTAATAATCCTTCGCAACAACAATAGCATATTGCAACTAAGCAAACAATACAAATACATGTATCCATATACATATATAGTCATACATAAGCATTTTACAGACTAGCACAATTACCATATCCTAATTAATAAACAAATATTATTATTATTTACTCGTTTTTTGTCTACCAGTTACGTTATTCTGGCAATTTTTTGCCCATTTTCTTTAATGCGGTAATCCCCGAGGGGTTCCTATTACCAAAGTGGAAATTTGAATGGACATCGAATATCTTGAAGAAAGTAAATAGTTATAATGAATGAGTGTTTGGTGTTGTTCTTTCAGGTGTAGTAGGTTATCTAATTCCGATTGAATTATTATTTTAATATAGAAATACAGTTACTGCAATAATTTAGTGCTTTTTAATTTGCACAGAGTATGAGTGAAACCAGAAATGCTCAGCCAGGATTAGGCAATAACACCGGTAACGAAACCGATGGCGATTTCGATGATTTCGATAACTATTTTGGAGATCTAAATGATAATATAACTTTCGAAGGTACTGAAAACGATACAGAAGATAATAATTTTTTAGATATGTATAATTTACCACCAAGACAACGTCTGTTGTACAAAATAAGAAAAGTGATCAACCAAGCAAGAAACCAATTCGATGCATTAAAATCATGGCAAAAATTGATAGTATACTTTATTGGTGTGTGTTTCTTTATTCTAGGTATCTTATTTTTGGTATTCCGTCATAAGATAATGGATAAGATTGTGGATACATCCAATGACTTAAGATCGAAGACATCTACTCAGTTTATTTTAGTGCTTCTAGTATTCATAGTGGGGTTCCCACCATTAATTGGTTACTCATTCTTGTCTACAAGTACTGGTTTAATATATGGTGTATCATTCCATGGTTGGTTAATCTTAGCAATAGGTTCTGTCTGTGGTTCAGTTGCATCATTCGCTGTCTTCAAGAATCTCCTACATTCAAGGGCAGAAAAATTGATTCATTCCAACAGTAGATTTGAAGCATTTGCTTCAATCCTTCAAGAAAATAATAGTTATCTAATATTAGCACTATTTAGGTTGTGTCCATTCCCATATTCATTGACTAATGGTGCCATCGCAGGTATATATGGTATTTCGCTACGTAATTTTGCCATTGCGAATATAATTACAACACCAAAATTGATATTATATTTATTCATCGGCTCAAGAATAAAAAATTTAGCAGAAACTGAGTCCCCAGGTTCCAAATTATTTGATATAATCAGTATCATAATCACAATTACAGTTTTAATGTTGACTGCCTGGATTCTTTACTATAAGACAAATCAAAGACACAATGAATTACAAAACCAACGTAATCAAGCACCAATTGACTCATTCGGTGAACCTGATTTCGAAATATAATTTACTCGACTATAGAAATAAGACCTTTAATGTAATATATATTTAATTTTTTATAACGATTCCATCTAAAATCAACTTTTTTAAACAATTTCTTGGCAATTATGATAATTTTTCACACTTTTTGATGATCTAAAAAATTGAAGATCTTAAGTCCGAAAGTGTTAAAACATAAGATGATAGATATAATACAAAAGAATAAAACGATCTTGAAAAAATCTAACACAGAACCATTACTAAATAGTATTATATAAACAAGGGACAATGCTAAAAAGTTTATTTGTCAATTTCCCATTAAAAATATCCCCTAGATGTAATTGTACGCAGTCTACTTCTAGAGTTTTCAACACAATTCAAAAACAAACAACTAGACGATATTCGCAGTATCGTTACCAAAGATTTAATAATCAACAATCTCAGAGATCATTTGCCCAACTATTGGTAGATCCTGTATCTAGAAAATATTTGGGAATTACGTTTGGTGGTGGTGCATTATTTTATATAACTCATCTGGAGGAAGCACCTGTAAGTGGAAGAAGAAGATTTATTTGGATTCCACGTTGGCTGGAACTGAAAATAGGTAAATATACATACAATTCAATGCTTAGGGAAACTGGAAATGCAATTCTGCCTTACAATCATACAATGACCAAAAAGGTTGAAAAAATATTTGAAAAAGTTGTTGATGCTGCATATAAGGATCCATCAATTGATAAATCATCAATGGAAGGAATAAATTGGCAAATACATGTTGTAAATGACCCGACACAACCACCCAATGCATTTGTATTACCTGGGGGTAAAGTATTTGTGTTCAGTAGTATTCTTGGTATTTGCAAAAATGAAGATGGTTTAGCTACTGTTCTATCTCACGAATTTGCCCATCAGTTAGCAAGACATACATCAGAAAATCTTTCAAAAGCACCTCTATATGCACTTATTAGTCTATTATTGTATTCCATAACTGGTGTTGATGGTTTGAATAATCTATTAACTGATAGTTTACTAAGAATGCCCGCTTCCAGACAGATGGAAACTGAAGCTGATTATATCGGGTTAATGATAATGGCAAGAGCTTGTTTTAACCCATCTGAGGCTGCTAATTTATGGAAAAGGATGAGTGTGTTTGAGAAAAGATCACGTAATGGTGCAAATATCGAATTTTTGAGCACACATCCTGCTAGTGAAAGAAGAATTGATAATATGAAGAATTGGTTGCCAGAGGCAAACGATTTATATGAACAATCTGAATGTCATTCTATTAATAAGTATTACAGAGGCTTCCAAGATTCATTTTCTGGTTCACCAAGCACACCTGCATCTCCATTTGGAATATTTTAGCCTCGTCATAGGTTTGATATTTTTGTAAATATATAACAATTAAAAAAAATTAGATTAACTATTATAAATGTATAATTCTTTCATATTTATTTTTCTAGCATCATATAAACGGACGTCTCTTTTTAAATCCAATTCTAACACTATTCCTGTTTTGTTCAGCTGAACGTTTATTCAATACTTCTGTTTTTTGTTTTTTTTTCTCAGAATACAGTAAGTTATCCTTTTCCAATTTGTCGATGACAATTTCACGTCTACTGATGCATGATTCTAACTTCTCTGTAACGAATTTCTTTGCGTCATTTAACGTCTGATTACCTTTACGTTCTGCTTCATTATTACTAAATAGGCCATGTCGTAAATTATTGTTTATTTCGATCTTTTTAATATCATACAATAGTGGAGTAGAATCCATTAACCAGAATGGGTCTACAGCTGTCACACAGACAAGATATTCAGTTGACGTCATTAACATTTCATTATAAACAATATAAGGTGGTAAGTCACCTAATCCATAAAGTGCACTTGTTGGATGTATCTGCGTATCCATACCAGTTCTTAGGTGAACATACTTTGCTAAACCTGAAATCTTAGCTGCTTGATGACCAAATCCCGTACAGATGCATTGCCTGATTATATCCCAATTAGAGCCTGAAGATTTCAACGACATATTTTGCTTTTTCATAACTCTTAAAAGTTGATCTCTAATATCACGAGCTTTTATTAAGGATTTGTATTGGACAAAGTGTTTCTCACACCAGTGTGAGGAAAAATTATTATTTTCCCATTGTAAATAGACGTTTAAAAGTGTTAGGTGATCAGACTGTGGAATAAAGAATCTACTTCTCGCTTGATCAGATTCTTTCTCTCTCTCCTTAGGTCTTCTAAATACCTGTGGTATAGATAACATTGACACAATAATCAAAATCTCTGAACTACATCCAAATTTAATCGAATTCAATAATATTTTTGAAAGTGACGGTTGTAATGGGAATTTAGACATTTCTCTTCCCAACCCAGTAAGTCCACCAAAGTTATCAATTGCTCCAATTGACCATAATTCATACAATGAATTCAATAACGTCTGAATGGGAGGTGAATCCATGAAAGGAAACTTGAAAATATCCCCTATTTCCAGAGATTTTAATAATAGAACTGTGTTCGACAAATTTGTTCTTTGGATTTCTGGAATCGTCGAAGAATACATATCTGACTCTGCAGTTTCATCTGTATATAATCTATAAGCTACACCAGGTCCTGTACGACCGGCTCTACCAGACCTCTGATTAGCATTAGCTAATGCAATCGGCGTAATTGCCAAACTATCCAATCCTATTCTATGGTTGTAAACTTTAAGTTTTGAGTAACCACAATCAATAACATACTTGATACCATCAATAGTAAGCGATGTTTCTGCAATATTGGTTGCGATCACTACTTTTCTTTTTGATGTATCAAGTTTTCTGAAAATCCTATTCTGCAACTCTGTAGGTAGTGCAGAGTAGATTGGATAGATTTCAATATCATCAATATCATCAAATGTCAATGCTTTCCCTTGTTTTATATACAATTCTAGTAATCTTTCTTTTATCATATCTGTAGTGACATCAATATCTTCTTGTCCTGTCATAAAAATTAAAATATCACCACTTTGAATCGAAGTAGATACATGAATATTAACTGCCTGTATAATTGCTGACTCCACATAATCTGAAACTGGGAACTTGCTATAGTTAATTTGAACAGGGAATGTTCTACCTGGGATAGTGAGTTGAGGGGCATTACCAAAAAATTTCGAAAATTTTGCTGCATTCATTGTCGCAGATGTAATGATCAATTTTAAATCTTTTCTGTCCCGCAGTAAAGATTTTAAAATACCTAATAAAACATCAGTGTTCAATGAACGTTCATGAGCTTCATCGATTATAATACAACTGTATTTTTCTAACATGTTATCTAACAATACTTCACGAAGCAATATACCATCTGTCATAAATTTAATTCTTGTTTTTGATGAGGATTGATCTTCAAATCTGATAGAATACCCTACTTCATCCCCTAATGGTACGTTCATTTCAAGTGCTACTCTCTTAGCTACGGACATCGCAGCCACTCTACGTGGTTGTGTAATACCAATGGTCTTACTATCACTTGTAAATCCATCTTCATACATATATTGTGCTAATTGAGTAGTTTTACCAGAACCAGTTTCACCAATAATAATCGATACCTGATTTTCTCTAATCATTGATAAAATATGAGATCTAGCATTAAAACTTGGTAGAGATTCTCGTGTCGCTTTAATGTTTTCTTTATACGAGGATTGTTTTTCTCCTAAAGAAGCTAGTGAAGACTTGTTCTGGTTAATATCTTTTTTGGAGTCCTTTAAACCTAAAACATTTCCTATTTTTGTTCCCTCAACGGTCGTATTTTCCTTTGATCTCTGATTTTGCTCTCTTTGAAGTCTCTTCATATTAACTAATTTGCTACCTTTTCTCGCATTAACAGAGAATTCACTTTCTGGATTTCTAAAAGGATTTACCATATCATTTCTTTCTGTCGAATCTACTATTGAACCGATGATTGCCCCACTATTGATGTTATATGTTTTTGCGTTTTCTATCAAGAATTGTGGAAGCCATTTTTTTCTAATATTAGTAGACAAGATATTTAATTGAATTTCTGAATGTAATGCATCCTGGTATGTAGAAGACTGACTATGGTAATCTCGTTCTTGATGTTTCGATTTCTTGTTTAAATCTGAGTCTAGTTCTTGTTGTTGGTCAATTTCTTCTGACACAGGATTCCCGTAATCATCATCAAAATTATACCAGTCTTTTTCTTCATTAGTAACCTCGTCTCTGGTTTCCCCATTCGATTTCAATTCATTTTGTAATGAGAGTTGTGCATTTTTTTGATCTATCGTTTCTGTCAAACTTGTACGGTCAACTTTTGCATACTGTTTCAATCGATCTGCATCATTCTTTTTAATTTTCTTAAAAGAGATCCTCGTAGAATCTATTTCAGATTTCAATTTTTTGGTTATAAATGGATTTTTATACAAAAGATCGATGTCATCGTCACTGTCATCACTGTCATCAAATGAAATATTCAATTTTTTCTTCTTCACAGGGACAATAGGTACTAACACAGCTTCATTAGGCTGCGATATACCCTGCAAAATGTCAAACACTTTACTCAACACCGTCTCAGCGTCCTGAAACTTCCCCAGAGCACCACATGCTTCAACAAATCCGTTCTTATCGTTTTCATGCCTTACCACGAGTTTCTGAATGGTTTCCATGAACTTCTCGGTAACATTAGCCTTCGTATGCTGTTGTAAGAGTTCAACCACATCTTGGGTACCCATTATCTACTCTATTCTTCTACCATATCCCCCAAATTCAAGTGTTATTCTTGTTAAAAACTGTCTCTTCAGTTGAATAACAGTTTAAAAAATATAGTGTCGGGTAATCTTCACCAAACTTATTTGCCAAAAATTAACTGAAAAGAAAAAGACAACTTGAAGTTTGTTTGTGATATGAGGGGACAGAAGAGAGGATAAAAGACAGCAGCAAGTGTTACAGTGATTACCGGAGACCAGAAAGATGTTTTCATTTTGTCGGGGTTTCCATGTGTGTTACAGAAACAACAAAGAGGTTATTAAGACGGCAGTACAAGAATTGAAAGAGTTGAAAGGGGCCCAAACAATATACAATCCCAGATCGTCTGCTTCAAATTACAAAGGTTACATGAAGGCCAAGATTCCAGCGGGACTGTATTATAATCCCGCGCAGTCATCGGCTATGGGCTCAATTAACAGTGAGACTATCCCATTATCCTTCTTGGCTAAAGATGACCCACGTAGGAAATTTGTTACAAAATTAAGAGCTAACGATAAACTAGAGAGTGCTACAGGACCACCTGTTCTGTGCAATAAGAGTACATTCAAGGGCAAAGATTACCATTTGGAACCGGAACAAATTCAAGAGATTATTAAACTGAGGGCAAACAACCCTGAGTTGTATACCAGAAAGGTACTCGCAAAGAAATTTAAAGTATCACCTTTATTTATATCATTGGTATCGACTGTCTCAAAGGCAAGAAAGGCAGAAATGGATGACAGATTGCAGACTATCAAATCCAAATGGCATGACAAAAGAGTCATTGCCAGACAAGACAGAAAGAAGCGTAAAGAACTCTGGTACAAAGCATAGAACCATCGAACATAACACATCAATACAATACGTACATATATATATATATAGCAAACACATACTAACATGTAAATAACTACACAGATACACCCTATATGATCGTTTCTTACTAATCAAATTGTACATCAACCATTTCACTGAGTGACAGACACCCCATAAATTTTTCACTTTTTTTTTTCAGTTCACCCAAAAAAGATGAAAATCATCTTATAAAAGAAGCACAGATGACTATAAAATATAATTAATTGATAGAAGTATAGTGATCAAACCCCATATATCTATAATTATATATACAGTAACGATGGCTTATTACAATGATCAAGATGATTATAGTGATGATATTCCTGACTTCCATGATGAAGCGGAATTGGACGACTATTTGAACGATGAAGAGTACGATTTAATAAATCAAATGTTTCCTCAATTAAAGAAAAAAATGACTGATGAAAACTATGTTGGATGGAATAATCTGAATGTCAAACTTGCACTGTTTGATAATGCTTTTGATATGGATGCTGCTTTTAACCAGCTAAGGAAAGAGTTCAAAAAGAAAAAAACTCCAGCTCCAGCTTCTAATACCACAGTCAAGAAAGTCACAGGAGATCTTGACAAATTAAATGTCAAAGGAAATAATAAAGCAGCCAGCAAACAAGATGATAGTTGGTCCGATGATGAAGACGAAGATGAACGTCCAAGCAGACAAGAGGAACCAGTTGTTCAACATTACAAGAAGATAACTATACCAAAGAAACCAAGAAATCCAATTGATATACGGAAATACTTAGAAACAGCAAAACCTCACTTAAGTTTTGTAGTTTTAGGCCACGTTGATGCAGGTAAATCTACATTAATGGGTCGTCTACTGTACGATATTGGTGCTGTTGAAACAAACCACATTAGAAAATTAAAGAAAGAGAGTGAAAGTATAGGTAAAGGCTCATTCCATTTGGCATGGGTCATGGATCAAACTGCAGAAGAAAGAGAACGTGGTGTCACAGTTTCCATTTGTACTAGTGACTTTGAAACAGAAAAAGCTAATTTTACCATTGTAGATGCTCCTGGCCATAGAGATTTTGTTCCTAATGCAATTGCTGGTGTTTCCCAAGCCGATGTAGCAGTATTATCTATCGATTGTGGTACTGATGCATTCGAAAGTGGGTTCAACTTGGATGGTCAAACGAAAGAACATACCTTATTAGCCAAAAGTATGGATGTAAACTATATCATTGTTGCCATGAATAAAATGGACACTGTCAATTGGTCACAGGATAGATTTAATGATATTAAACAAAAATTAGGCTCCTACTTTACTGAATTGGGATTTATTGATGAACAAATTAGATGGGTCCCATTGAGTGGGTTCTCTGGCGAAGGTGTTTACAGAAGTCCATACCCAGACGAACAAAGTTGGTACAGTGGCCCCAACTTAGTAAGTATGTTGGAAAATGTTGCCCAAAGCGTCGGTTCAAATGCAAAAGAACATGTCATAGATTTCCCATTCTTATTTTCAATATTAGAGGTTATTGGCTCTAAGAAAGCAGACGAAGCAGTTATTTCAGGTAGAGTTGAATCTGGTTCTATTCAACCTGGTGAATCTATTACAATATATCCATCCGAACAAAGTGTTACAGTAGATAAAATTTTATGTGGTAGAAACAAAATTCAAACCCAAATTGCTACAAAAGGTGATTTCGTTACTTTGAAGTTACGTCAAGCATTCCCGGAAGATATTAAAAGTGGTGATTTATGTGCATCTGTTGATTATGATGTTAGTGCATCTCAACAATTTAAACTTCAAATGTTAACATTCAAAATGAGTAGACCATTACTTCCTGGTACTCCAATCATGTTATTTAGAGGTGTTGTTGAACAACCTGCAAGAATCAACAAATTAATTGCGGTTGTAGACAAAAAAGATCCAACTAATATTTTAAAGAGCAAGGTTAGACATCTGTCATCTAATCAAGCTGCCATTGTTGAAATTGAATTGACTGAAAGAAAGAGACAAATTCCAATGTTAACGTTCGATAAAAATAAGCATCTAGGTAGGGTTGTTTTAAGAAAAGATGGTAGAACTATCGCCACTGGAAAAGTGTTAGATTTGTAGATCAGGATATCTAATGAAACATTTTAAAAAGCTTTAAAATGCATTTGACTTGTACAGAGTTGTAAGTTTATAATAGATTTATCATATATATGCTTTTGTACATTTAACTAATATAATCCAAGAATAGAATTAATATACCAATTATAATTGCGAGATATTTTGTCATTTTTGCTGTCCTACTTGCAGTCTTCTTAGCCTTCTTCAATTGTTGATTACCTTTTTGGATATTTATCTCAATACTGTCTTGATTATCTAACATTGTATTGATATTCTGAGACTGTGATTGTAAATGTGTTGATAATTCGCTCTGTATACTAACAATATCGAGAATTGTTTTATTAATCTTTTCAACAGTTTTTAATTGTGCATTTTTTTCATTCAGTAGTTCTTCATGTTCTATTTGTAATAACTGTATTTGCTCTTGCGTTAATTTAGAAATAGTTTCTTCATATTGTTTGACTTCCTGCTGAACAGTCTCCACTGGGGCATGTGACACTGTTATACTCAACGGTTCCTCTATATGTTCGCTAGATGGAGAAGGAGATTGTCTATCATCGATATTTAACTTGAGTGGCTCTACTGATTGGCTCATAGGAGTAGAAGGACGTATCTCCGCATTCAAATCAAACAGTTCAAACTTCTTTTGTATAGCCAATCTGTTCTGTTGCATTGTGGTAAATCGGGATGATACGGATGAGATTGCTAGATTTAATGATTGTAATATACCTGTTCTAAATTTATTATTTGTTGTATGAAATTCTACTAGTACATTTCTATTGTCATCATTCCTCGTGAACTTATCTAGTATATTACTTTTAGAGTTTATAATCTGAGATTCAATTAACTTTTGTCTCTCTCTTTCATATTTTTCTAAATTCTTAAATTTTTGAATATATTGTTGAAATTGTAATCTAAATTCTGTATCAAAATCGTCTTTCTCCATTTCTGACATGTTCAAATCATTTTCATTACTATATTCAACCTCTACACTAGCTAAAATTTTTAGAAGTTCTTTTATAAAATTCAATAAGTTGTAACATTCTTTAATGAATGAGTCCTTCAGTTCGAATTCTTTCAGCTTATTGCTTGTTCCTTGGGCATTCTTCGCGATTGAATCGCTGCTTTTGCTACCTGCATCTAGAATAGCAATATACTGCCTAAATTTTGGAGTCAAATCGGTCATTGTACCTACTATCCTGCCCCAAGATCAACCAGAAACACTTGGATGTGCCATCACTTCACCATCTCTTCAAATGACTTTTTCAGTATTTCAATATACAAAAGACAAAGTCGAAAGAGATCACGTGAGATGAGGTTTCAACAGACGCGAAACTTAAGTGATATATAAATGTAATGTAAATATAAGAAACACGTAAAGTTCATATATCTTTGAGACTCTTGAATATCGAGTAATAGAAGTAAGTTTTGTCAGAATCAGATTATTGAATATGACTGCAGCCAGTGAAGAAAACAAAGAAGAATTACAATATCTTGATTTATGTCAAAGAATCATTGAAGAAGGTGAATTTAGACCAGACAGAACAGGTACCGGTACTTACAGTTTATTTGCACCACCTCAGCTACGTTTTGATCTTAAAAATAATCAATTTCCTCTATTAACTACAAAGAAGGTATTCACTAAAGGTATCATTTTGGAATTACTCTGGTTTATTTCAGGCTGTACCGATGGTAAGAAATTGAGTGATCAAGGTGTCAAAATTTGGGAAGGTAATGGTTCCAGAGAATATTTAGATAAATTAGGTTTAACTGAAAGAAGAGAAGGTGATTTAGGTCCTGTGTATGGTTTCCAATGGAGACACTTTGGTGCTAAATATAAGACCTGTGACAGCGATTATAGTGGCCAAGGTGTCGATCAATTACAAGAAGTTATTCATAAGATTAAGACGAATCCATATGATAGAAGAATCATATTAAGTGCATGGAACCCACCAGATTTCCCATTGATGGCCTTACCTCCATGCCACGTTTTCTCCCAGTTTTATGTTAATTTTCCAAAAGAAGGTAAACCACAATTATCGTGTTGCTTATATCAAAGATCGTGTGATATGGGTCTAGGTGTTCCTTTTAATATCGCTTCTTATGCTTTATTAACAATCATTATCGCTCACATATGTGATATGGAACCAGGTGAGTTTATTCACACTCTCGGTGATGCCCATGTTTATAGCGATCATGTCGCTGCATTGAAGGAACAAATTGCGAGAGTTCCAAGAAGTTTCCCAAAACTGACTATCAAAAGAAAAGTCAATGATATTGATGATTTCAAATTTGAAGATTTCGAAATTACTGATTACAATCCACATGCTAGAATTCAAATGAAAATGAGTGTTTAATGATCGATCGTCAAATTATACAATAAATAACTTCTAATATAATATCCAAAGCATTCATATATACATTTTCAATTCTAAAAAAATAAGTAGTAACTCATATATTTCTCATAAATAGTCATACATCTATTGTTTTCTATATACCTAATTAAACTCGATTGTGTTAGTTTCATAATTGATTCCGCATCGATTACCTGTTGATTGGTTTGCTGCACTTATAATTGTATGTAAGCGTGTTTCGAGCTCATCATTATTTAAAACTTCATTGATATCATTCTCAATTGATTTTCTAATCTCTGTTCCATTATCATCCGAAACAAACTCAGTATATGTATTTTCTAAGTATTCGTCAGTCAGAATTGATAGATCTGTGACTATCAATTTGCTTGGTAATGCAATATCAGCATAGTATAAATCTTGGGAAAAGAAATTCTCTAAGACTTGATACAGTAAACTTTCAGTTATAGGTATTGTATCGTCATTTTGCATAATATAATCGTCACTCAAAATACATCTTCTCCAAACTGTAGCTAACAAAAATTTCTTGACTTCATACTCGATTAATTCACCATTGAATGATAGCAGTTTTAACGCACAGAAAAAGGGCTCTGCATCATTTAGCAAACTATATTGTTCAATGACTTGAGTGAATGGAATGGTAATATTCTTCTGTAACTTTTCACCAACTATATCAAAAATATATTTCATGAATGTATTTGAATATCTTCTGTTAAAATGGGAAATATCCTTATCTAATCTATTTTTTAAATCAATTTCACCGTCTAGGAGATCTAACCGAGATTGGATCATACCTAAGTCATCTATTTTTATATCTGTATCATCTACTAAACCACTTAGTTTAGCAATATTTAAGTAAAGTTGATTCTTTCCAATTGGATTTCCTAGTAAATCGATATTACCTAGCATTTTTGACGGAGTTTTATAATTCCCATCGAAAATATCTTGGATCCATGCAATGCTTTTGTATTTTTCTGAATTTTCTTCGAAGAATCTAACAAGCTGATCATGTTGATCACCAAACTTATAGAAAAGCTTTGATAGTTTGTTCGTAGAAATGTAGTATGCAAATAAAGTAGAGGCAAAATCGTAGCCAAACTTTTCGAAAAATTGTTCATATAATTCATCGTGATCATTCAATGTTTCTAAAGTTTCGACTAATGCTTCTAAATCTTGATAAAAGTCAGTTATTCTAATAGATTGCTAAATGATAGTTCAAGTTACATAAAACATGATTCCAATCAATATGGTTTTCTTTATAAAGTGTGTCAGTCTTTTGTAATTCATCAGATAGTTGAACAGTACCAGATTGAGCCACCCAAATTTTTATTTGATTGAAGAAATAGTACAGTATCTTCAACAGGGTTAAAAATTGTTCCTTTTTACTTGTATCTATCTGAGAATTTTCGTTGATACTAAATTTGTAATTAAAAAACAACTTATTAAGAAAGTCTAAGATGTCAAAATTAATGTACCAAGGTAATCCTTTATCATTAATCTCCAACGGATCTAAATTAAACATATCATATCTTATAATTTTTTCACCATCTTCTAAGATTGCTTCGTAGAAACAAGATGTCAATAAATTTATTAGTTTCGACTTAAATTCAACAGATTCTGAATTAATGTTGATTGATTGTATAAATTGAATGAAGAATTGAGGAAATCTATCCAGCTGATTAATTATTAGATCTTCCAAGGTAATATTATTTTTCGCTAGGATAGTAGACCACAGGCGGTTAAACTTTTCATTAATACCATCAGACTGGGAAAGACCTTGAAGAAATCTTAATGAACAGTTCATTGTTTCAAAATTTTCCACTAATCGGAGCTTTAGACCTGGAGAGACGCCATTATTAAAATTGACCTCAACGTATTTTAGTAATTTCTTGAAATAGTTAATCCTGGAAGTTAAATGTTGTTCTAAATTTGTAGAGGAAAATGGAATAAATTTACTTGAGGAACTGAAAATTTCATCGTTACAAAGAAATATATCTCGCTCAATAGTGTCTCCGTCAATTAATAAGTCTGCTGGTAAGTCGAATTCGACAGGATTATTCAATGATGAATTTGAAAAATAAATGGCCTGGTCTACATGAGATTTCACAAACCTAGATTCTTCTAAGTTGTTATCGAAGCTATCATTAGTATTTCTTAATTCAACTTGTATAATACCACCAATTTCCTTACTTATCAAGTATAATGAATCCCCACTGTAACCACTACCAATGATCCTAATATCCTCACGGAAACTAATAACATCCTCCCATTTTCTCTTTAAAGTAAAACTAGAATCTAGTTTTGAACTTATCTGAGTAATAACTAAATAATTTTGAAATAACACAAAAACTGATGTTATTGGCTTGGCCTCTTCATTTAGTGAATTTGGAATTACTAATTTAGGTAAATTTTGGTTTGATGCTAGTGGCGAAACTAGTGTGTTTAATCTGTAAGTTGAAAAAATTGAGAAGGAATTCGATTGTTCATCAAATATAATAGTGGAAATAATATAATACATTTCATTATTATCCGTTATTGTAGATAAGAATAAATGAACATTCATATTCCCATAAAAGAGTGGGTGGGAATCAACCAACCTTAAACTACCATATGCAAAAGGATATAAGTCCTGTAAAGATTCTAAAATCTTGTTGAAAATATTAACTTCAATCCTTTTCAGTGATTTGGAAGAAACAGTTAACTGCCAAACATAGAAATCTCCTGATTTGGTAGTAATATATAATAATCTTTCACCTTTACCTACTATTGGACCTTGTTTTAGAGATACAATTGAGTATGAGCTTGTTGCAGATGAATCAGTATGGCCAGTTCTTAAAAATTGATAAAATAGACTTTTGTGAGCTTTAATTAATGTTTGTTTTAATTCTATCTTAGGCTTACCAATAGTGTCTCTAATAGTTATAAAATGAACTGCTCCAAGTGAGGTTGCAACTACTATACCTGCTGGTTCGATATTCAATACCTCTGTTATACATTCGTTTTTTGCCAAAATTAAAGTTAAACTATGTGACATTGCTTTTGATAATTGTGAATATAGATTGTTGATGGATTCTATGTCTTCGTAATATGTAATTTTACCAATGTTTTTTTCAATAATACAAACACCGCAATTACTAGTATTTTTAATTGAAGTATTGTCAATTAATGTGCTTTGAGTTAGAGATTCATCTACGGTAAGTGGCCATGTAATTAAACATGTTGGAGATTCTTTTAATGGAGGTTCATTATCTTCATGTAATGGGATTTTAATAGATGGTGCACTTTTCTGACTTGAGTTATAATTCCAAATGAAAACGTTATCACTATCAGTTATTAATGCCTTTTCGGATGAAACGTCAACTAAACCATTGGTATTATCATTCCCATTTATTGAGGAAATTGGTAAGTTTGTTGCTAATTTCTTAACAATATATGTATCATTTTCTGTAAGGATCTTTGAATTTGTATAGTTTTCTTCGCTGATGTTTTCTCTCCCTGATTTATCCATAGACACATCAGAAATGTAGCCAATTGTAGTATCATGTACCTGTTTTGAACCATCCAATTCCTTTCTGAGTTGGAAAACAGGTTTTGATGAAATCGATGCACTCATGTCTTGTTTTGATATATGGAAAACTTCAGATTTTCAGATTAGTTCTTGAATAACAAAAAAAAACTTTTGTGAATCGTTTTACTTATATTAAATCCAGTTAAATTAGGAAATGAATGGAGTGGAACTACCTTTAATTGTGTGGTATGTTTCATGTTTTCAACAGTGATGGTATTGATTTGTGTTTGTTAAATTTCGCATCTTTTTTCATATTGAACAATTTCTTTCGAAGTAATCTATATCGCCATATACGAAGTATTAATAATTGGATTTGAATTAAAATAAAGTAGATCACATTTATAAATATATATTAATTTTTATTTTGATATTGCTATGTGTATATATACGTTATATAATCAATTCATATGAGACTGCTATGCATGTGTGGTTGTTGTTTAGGGTTTCATTTCTTTGACTTTTTCCCTATTATTTAATAGTCTCAGCATGTTTCTTAGTAACATAGCAATGGTAACTTTCCCGGTCATTGGTACGTAAAGAGATGATTTAGTCTTGATATCTTCATCGAAATTCTTAAATGATGAGAAGTTTATACAAATGGCACCGTCTCTTACATATTCGGTGGGAACTTTGTATGATTCGGAAGGAACACCGGTAATTATAATATCAGCATCTTTACAACATTCTTTTAATAAATCTTCCGAATAGTTCCCTAAATCTTCTACATGGTGCTTAGTGAATTTTAAACCTTCACCTCTCGTGAACTTCTGAATGTTGTTAACATCGACAGAATATACAATAGCACCGTCATTAGCTAGTAATGCGGCCAAAGGTCTACCTACAATTTCTGATCTATTGATAACCACACATTTTTTACCGTATAGATGATTACCATACGGCAATAATGTATTGTAAATCTTCAAATATTCTAAAATCTTCACAATAGCTAATGGTGTACAAGGTAAAATAGACTTTAAGGTCTTTTCATCATCTAAATATCTTATGTTGTGATATAAGTTTTGATAATAAACATGATTCAAACCTTCGACATCTTTCTCTTTCGAGACGATTTGTTGTAAATATTGGTCTTGAGCATTACCAAAAACAGGGAAATAGATCATAATACCATCGACTGTATCATCATTGTTTGCTTCGATAACATTTTCTTCTAAAAGATCTTTATCATCGAATTTCCTTAATTCATATCTAATACCAAGTGACTCAGAGGTCTTCTGAGTCCATCTAGCATACATTTCTGCAGCAGGGTCATTATTAGCTAAGAAACCAACCAAGAGAGGACCATTTGGTCTCTTATCCTTTATATCAGCAACTTTCGAACGAATCTCTTCATCGTAATCCTTTGAGATAGTAGATGCTAGAATAGTACGACCTGGTTTTTGTACTGGAGCAGACATTAGTAAACGATTGGTTTAGTTCTAATTTTTTCTTTGAGGATATGGAGAAACTAGACTGAAGAATGCAACCCCCCTAGTGTAATTAAGCCAAAGTCGAAACCGCAAGATATATAAGTTTATAAACCCATAAAATCTAAATCATTTATATTGTTACTGTTTCAATAGCTTATGGCATCTCATCCTTTTTTTGCTTTTTTTTATTATATCACACTCGGAGAAGTCAAAAGAAGTCAAACACACATGGCGTTTAAAAGCAAAAAAGTCTTGGCGGCAAATTTTTGAACTCTTTTATACCACTTTCTGAACATTCTGGTGGTAGTAAAAAGAGGTCAGATAGTGTGATTAGGAACCAATGAGTGTGACTGCTGATATGGAACTGTTACGTTGTTAGTTAGTCCCGCTTTTGTTTGATATTCTATGATATTCTGGTATTTCTGGTATTTGTAAATGGTTTGTTCAACCCTAATGTTAGGGTTTGGGATAATGTCAGGGTACGATCGGGTTCCAAATATAAGCCCTAATTAATAAAATTAAGTTTCCTAATATTTGAGAATTTTCAGTAGACTGAGTGAGTCGAGCGATGGAGGTTGAAACAGCTGTGCTGTGTTTGAGTGATTTCAGAGTAGTAAGAATAAATGAATTAATTGTGAAGAAACACATCAGAGAAGAAATTTTACGAGAAAACAACAGTCAGAAATAAAATATTAAAAATTGTCTGCTTCATCGATTTTACCAATATTTAGTGTAAGACACTTTTACCTTGCAAGAAATCTAATCACCAGACCATCTTATATCGATTTTAGTCAAAAACGATTCCAATCTACTCAAATTTCTAAAAAAAGAAAAATAAGTCAAAGAGAAAATAGTATCTCAATGTATACATTGACTACAGTAACACAACCAACAGCGGATACAAAACATCCTCTTTTATTATTACAATCCGATCATGGTGATCGTTACTTGTTTGGTAAATTAGCAGAAGGTGCTCAAAGATCAATAACAGAAAATAAAATTAGAATCTCAAAATTAGAAAATATTTTTTTAACAGGTCAATTGGATTGGGCAAGTATTGGTGGTTTGCCTGGTTTAATTTTAACCATTGCAGATCAAGGTAAGGATAAACTTATTTTAAATTATGGTAATAAGTTAATTAATTATGTTGTATCGACATGGAGATATTTTGTATTTAGATTTGGTATACATCTAAGTTCAAATATATTAGAAAATAATCAAATTTTTAAAGATAAGTTAATTAATGTTAAATCATTTGTCATTTCGGCTTCAAATAAAACTAATGAAGAACAGTTTAATGAAACTGAAGAAAATGCATTAAATGCTATCGTATCAAACATGTTCCCTAAGCATGCCCCAACTGCAAAATATGATCCATCATCAGATCCCCATTTAAATGTTGAGTTACCAAGGATAAATTTTGAACAAACCTCAACTAATTATGAAATTACTTTTAATTCCATCAGAGGTAAATTTAAAATTCAAGAGGCTCTCAAATTAGGTGTCCCTAAGGGCCCGCTGTTCGCAAAATTAGCAAATGGTAAATCAATTACATTAGATGACGGATCAGTTGTCACACCAGATCAAGTATTAGAAAGGGAAAGACATTTTCCAAAACTATTAGTACTTGATATTCCTAATGATTCATATGTTGATTCGTTTATAGATGAATTTAATTCATATGATTCATCTGAATTAGGTACAGTCTATTATTTCTTGGATGGATCAATAACAATTAATGATAAATTGATTACATTTATGGAAATATTTAACAATAATAAACAAGTCAAGCATATTGTTTCACATCCAAATATTTCTCCCAATAATTTAGCATTTGTAGGTTCAGCAATTACTATATTAAAACTGAAAGCATTGCAGCTGAATAACTACAATATACCAAGAACAAATAATTTGTTATCGAAGGATTTCTATGAATGTTTTGACAAGACAGTTCCTGATGGAACCTCAATGATTCAATCACAAGAGGATCATATTTCTACTTCTATTGCAAAGTCTGATGTTCATATCCTTGAAAGAAATACTACAGTTACTATTGAACCATTTACAGAAGATAAAGATGGCGCAAAACAATACAATTGTAATGTGACTAAACCGCAAGAAAAGGAAAATTACTGGGAGGAACTATATAATAGACATATCAAGCCATTAAACATTCCAACAGTATCCTATGGTACCTTAATAAAGGATCAGCTAAATGTTGACAACTTTAATAATTCAGTTGAAAAATCTCAACATGTTGAGGTAATAACGTTTGGTACCGGTAGTGCTCTTCCTTCTAAATATAGAAATGTCGTGTCAACATTAATCAAAGTACCATTCATTGATGGACAGAAAGTAACATCTCAACGAAATATTCTATTTGACGCTGGTGAAAATACAATTGGCCAGATTGATAGAATGTTTTCTGAGATTAAAAAGAGAGAAATTTTTGAAGATTTAAAATTAGTCTACTTAAGTCATTTACATGCAGATCATCATCTTGGTATTATGAGTATACTGAAAGAATGGTATAGATATAATAAATCAAATCCAAACGCAAAGATATATTTGGTTACACCATGGCAGTATAATAAATTTGTTAAAGAGTGGTTATTATTAGAAAAACCAGAAATATTGCTAAGAATTAATTATATTAGTTGTGAACATTTGATTAATGATAGATACGTAAAACAAGAAACAAAATCCATACACGTTGAAGAGTATATAAAATTTATGGATGATGAACT
>PPOH02000225.1:0-107769 GCA_003708465.2 Kazachstania kunashirensis
TAGTATCAACAATGAAGGTAGAACCGTTAACATCGGTGGTGTAGTAGAAGGAGACTAAGTCAGTTTCAGTGGAACCATTTTCAATGACAGTGGTGGTGTATGGAGATGGTAAGTCAGTTTGAGTGTAAGTGTTAGAAGCAGTAGTAACGGAGGAAGCATCGTTTAATGCATCTTCACAGGATGGAGCTTCAGTACAGACAGCACAGTTGGATGGTCTGGAAGAATCTGGAACGTCACCAGTGTAGACAAGACCAGCACCTAACCAGATGTGGTGAGTGATTCTCATTAATAGAGAAGCATCGTAACCAGTACCAATATCAATTGAGAATAAGTCTAAACCGTCAATAACAGTTAAAATACCAGTAGAGGTGTTGTAAGTATAGTAAAGAACAACAATTTGGAAGTAGATAGCATTGGTAGCACCGAAACCTCTGACCTTTAAGGAAGTTAAACCTAATAATGACTTGATGTAAACGATAGAAGTTTCGTCAGACATGTAGATAGTTTGAGAACTGACAGATCTGGTGATCAAATTGTTGATAGTGAATGTAGCATATGCACCGACATCAATACAACCAGTTTCACCTTCGAAGGCAACTCTAGCGTGTAAGTTAATAGCTCTTAAACAGATAGTACCAGTGTTCCATAAGTGTAATAAGTTGAATAATGTTTGTGGACCTAAGGTAACCTTGGATAAGAAATCAGAAGTACCGACTTGGTAGAAAGCTAATAAACCTTCGTTGTGGAAAGTTAAAGCCCAGATTCTGAAAATGGAACCAGTGATTAATGGTTTCTTGGAGACTAAGTACATTTCACCGGAGTTGAAGAATTCGTTACCGAAATTTTCATAAGTCATACCAGTGGCAGCTAAAGAATCGTCAATGACGTAAGTACCGTAGTTGAAAACGTTGTCGATAGAAAGAATACCCATACCAATGTTAGAAGATTTGGTTTCACAGATGTATAAACCACCTCTGTTAGTGATGGTGTTGAAGAACTTGTGGAAAATACCAG
Organism: Kazachstania kunashirensis; assembly: GCA_003708465.2. Lineage (NCBI taxonomy): Eukaryota > Fungi > Ascomycota > Saccharomycetes > Saccharomycetales > Saccharomycetaceae > Kazachstania > Kazachstania kunashirensis. The sequence continues at coordinate 1,015 of PPOH02000225.1, forward strand.
AGTAAATGACCAAGTTAGAACCAGAAGTGATACTAACAGGTAAAAGGAAAATAGTAAAACCATTTAAAACTTGGTTACCAGTGAAGGTTTGACCAAAGGCAAATGAAGCAAAATATGACAGCATGAAAGCTGCGGTTACCAAAAATTGTTTAGTAGAAACCATAGCGAATGAATTGATTTGATAATCTTTTTTGGTGATGTTTTTTTAGTAGGTAAAAATAGAAAAGAATGGAAAATAAATCTATCATTTCATTGAATTTTCTTGCTCTTTATATATCTCGTTTTCCAAATGTTTTTTCTCTGTGAAAAAGATACATTTCATCGACAAACATCGGTTAATCTTACTGTAAACACCCCCAGTGCTATTTCGAGCACTACTATTTCTTTAATGCATGTTCTGGATAACAAAGTAGAAACTTGTTTATAATTTCCAAATCCCGTATCTGTAACACATCAAGAAATTATCTGGTACTGTCATTTCTGGCAGGAACGCCACCAGACAAAGAGCGCCTTGAGTTAAATCCGTTTTCAGTATTTAGTCGCATCTGCTCACGACTAAAATACAGATCTTAAAAAAATATGCAAGATCTGAAAAATGAAATTCTTTTTTTTGTTTTTTTTCCATTTATGATTATATGTGATTTCAAACGTAAACACGAATTATTCTCCAAACTATTCTGTCATATGGCAAATTGAGCACAAATTTTTTGTAGAGTGTTATCTAAAAGGGTAATTTAAGTCAGTTACCTCTTTTTTCTTTTCTTAGCTAAGTTTCGATTGCTACCAAGGTTTGTGTATGTTTATTAGGAACGTATTATGAAATTAGATGTTAGTCGAGTGGGACAGAAATATCATACACAATCTTGTTGGTCGTTGTTTTTCTCTTATTATACATGAATGGATATTCAGTATTGAAGCAAACTTGTTGTTTACACCCATAGTATTTTGAATGCAACCCTAATTGTTAGAATTTGTTTTCTCCCAAGAAGTTAAGTTTAAAATTTAGTAAATATGTACTCTTTCTGTAATAATTAAGAATCAACTTGTCAAGGAGGAAATATTATAATCAAAATTTACTTGTGTTAAGAAGATTTAGACTATTGAAAATATTATTGAAAAAAAAATTGTAATCCAATCATATCATATCAAGCCTATTCAGAATCTATGGTGAAACAAATTTACTCTGGTAAATGTCACAACATCAACAAATAGTCTACCAAATACTTAACTTGAAGTAAGTAATCCTCATTGGCTTGTCCCTTCGTTGTTGAATTTGGTTAACATAAAAAGAAGTAGAATTATACTTCGTATCTAGTACACCAAATAAACTGAAAGTTCAAAATGCACGAACCTTTAAAGAGTGATCCTATCTCTAATAGTTTGGAACTCCCTAAATACACATCTTAGCTATCTTCTATTGATAATATAGATCTTATTTTTGTTTTCTGCATAATATTAATAGCTTCACTAATAATAGTAGCGCACTTTAGCTAACATCACGACTATTTTCCAAGTTCATTCTTTTTTGTCCTATAAATATATCGCGCTTTCGGGAACTGTCAATCACAAGCCCTGATTAATTGTTCATAACCCTAAATGACTGTATTCGAAAAAAAAAAAAATATTTACTATTGATGTAAAGGATTCTATATCATAAACTTGATGCAATATCAACTTTTGTAAACAAATCGTAAAAGATTATATTTTCACAAAAATTACAAGTTTGATTAAATAAAACAATAGGTAAACATCTGAATATTTTGTTATTATTAATTGATTGCAAATTACTATATACTTTTAGGTTTATCATTTACCTTCATCATTTCCTTATTAAAAACCTATGTAGAAGGAAATTAAGTGCTTTATATCTGGGGAATACAGATTTTAGCGAGAGAACTCTTCAAACTTGCTTGTATAAATAATACTCTATTTAGTGTTGTGTTTCAAATTAGAAATAAATTTTCAACTCAAAAATTTTATTGGAAATATGCCTTATCATCCATATATTCAAAGTGCATTACTGTTTAGGAATGTGTAGACTAATATACTTGTCATATAAAGACTGTTTTTCAAAACTCCGTCATTCAAGGTAGGGGGAAAAATAAATTTACAACATTTAGATTAATATTCAAAACATATGTTTAAGATATCTGTTTACTTATGTAAAGTTGGTATTCTATTGTAGTTAGTTTATTATGTTGAAAGTTTGGAACGATTAAGAGATTGAAAAGAAAAGAAAGTTCCCTTTTTTGCAATAATTTTGAAGCTGTTATTTTTTTATTATCGAATTTTGATTCTAATAACTGTTTTCTTTATGGTTTTTTAGGTAAAATTGTATGCCATATTTTATTGTTCAAGAATAAAGAATCAGAGTTGTCCAACTTCATCTAGATCTAAGCTCAGAGTGAAGCTAGGTTTACAAAGAAGTTATTGATATCTACCAGACATATTTTATTATTTTGAGAGGGGACGATTCAATAGAGTGAAAACAGGATAAATAATCGTATCTGAAGTTATATTAGGCGGAATTACAACTACTATTTGATTTGCGAGCTATATGCAACGCATTGAATATATTTATTATACACGAATTATATAGAAAGAGATTTTATTTTTCCTAATTAATTGAGCTTAAATAATGACGCCTGATCACGTTATTTCAATAATAATTATCAAGAAATATATAATTATAACAAATACATATAGCGTATCCAAATAGATTTTCTAGCCTCATCTGAGATACAGTATTAATGCATTTAAGCATTCTAATATTTTTTTAATTCATTGAAGCTAAGGTAGATTGTCTCGACTAATGGTTTGAATTTATTCATCTCTCAACTAGTTCTGCTTTGAATTCACACGAATCTTAGTTCAATTTCCGAAAGTTTATATTTTCGGCAATTATTTATTTTTTTGGCCGAAAAAATGTGCAGAATTTAATATTCTCCTAATTCGGTAAATACTCATATTGCCATTTTTGTCTTGACTCAAAAATTTACGCGTAAATCGTTAAATGAGATCTTTAGATCTTACAAGTTAAAAAGACGTATAACTTTGAGAAACACCTGGAAAGTTTTTCTATTTACGACGAAAATGTTGCACGTCCATCTGTTCGAGTAAAAATGATAATCATAGCAAGAACTATATGCTGTACGCGGTATATTTTTGTTTACAATATTTTGCTTGAAGTCAATTTCCTAATTAGGATGAGCGTATGAGCTGAATAATAAATATTCAAATATGATAGACGTTTATAGTAATATACTATATCTCCACGATTACATCACTCAAACACTGTCGCAGTCCCTTTCTAGTTAAGCATGCGTCTAGGGTGTTCTTATCGGCTCAGAAACTTTTAAAACTAGCTCCTGAGTTGTTTCCCCAAAACAGCGCTACTTGTTCTTTTTTTATTTTAAATATGTTTATCACACATCCTTGGTCAAAAGCTTATTCTGAAACACAACCATTTTTGGAATTTTTTTCTTTTTTCTTAATTCTCAGTAGAGAATTTACCATAAAAATTAATTATTAAGTTTACTTTTACAATATTTGTAACAGGGTGTTCTGGAGCATCTCATTAGAAGACCGATAATAAAAAAATCCCTAAAAATATATCGTAGATTACATACAATTATTGCGAAGTAGTCTAGGGCGGGCAAAAAAAGGCCCCATTTTTTTGGGGGAAATGTTTTAGGGCCTTTTTAGGGCCTTTGCAAATATTTTAAAAAAATAAAATAATGCCCCTAGGTCTTTTTTTGTTCCATTTTGGAGCCTTCCATAGTAATATGGTTGATAAATATATTGTAATGTTACTAGATAATGTAAATTCGCTAAATAATCATAGGATGCTTTACCCAAAACAGGTTGCAGCTTATGACATAAGTGTTCAAGAATTGGTACAAAGCCCATTTAATTATATCTAAACTTATCAAAGAAATAAGAATAGCAAATGTACTTCTAATTGAGGGTGGTTTAGGAAATAGTTAGAGCTACATATCTATCATGTATATTCATTGTTTCTTTTGAAACAGAGTGTTGTACTCGAGATTAGTATAATGTCACGTGTACACCAGTTAGGGCCATTTCCAGTCTTAGGTGACATCCTAACGGACTCTCTGAATTTGGGGTGTCCGATTTTTCTCAAAACGGGCCTAACTATGTAGGGCAGTCTTGGAAATCAAATCTCGCCCTAGCGTACCCACAAATAATTTCTTTTTGTAGGAACTTCTGTCGTACGCGTTATTTTGCGAAAAAAAAAGTGATATACGCGTAAAATATTTCTTAGATTTAAGATCCGCCATCTGTTCTTCTTTTTCCAGATTTCCGATTGACTGATAATCAGCGGAGCGGACACGACACAGCTTGCTTCTTTTTTACGTGTATTAATTTTTTGAAGTGCAGGAGATCGCTTACCATACGTTGTCCCAAAATGGCAAAGTGGGTAACACCAATTATAGTCAGGTACTATTTTTCCAGATCTGGTTAGGATGATCTCGCAGCAAAATTTATGTAAGATTTATTTTTTTTTTACTACAGTATTTTGATGGTGCTTATATCGTACATTGATAATTTGAATCTGGGAACTGAGATCTTAACTAATAGGAATCTAATGCTATTTAAAGTTTTAGCTGGTGATTATATAACTTTATTTTTGTTAAGATACAAAGAATACCCTGTACCACTAGATTTTTTTTTATATTTTTCATCTACACTCAAATCTCAATCTCTACGATATTCTTTAATACCACGACTAATTATCGGAATGTAAGTGACCATCTCGCTGAAATATAATTTACTCTTCTACATCTTAACCACGGAGATTTGGAGATTTGACTACAGTGATTTCTCAATGTGTTTTATCGTCCTTATTAATTCCTTACTTATTTACAAGAAGCGTTCCTGGAAGGGTATATCACATAACTGTTTGGTACAGATCTGGTTACCTGAACTGTGAAGGATTTTCCAAATGTGTACAGAACTAGATTCTTTTGGAATACTCACTGAATCATATCAAGGGGTTTTGGTACTTCTAGTTCTACAAACTTATCTTACTTAAAAGCATGTCCTGATAATTCCTACGACAGTTCCAGTAAATTTAATATCATTCAAACACGGTACACATAAGATTAGCTATGTTTAGGGTGACACGTTATGACTGAAAGATTTTGGTGTTTTTGTTATTATATAAGCGATTGCAAATCCAAAATAATTTAATATATAAATTTCTTATTTGTCTACATTATTATTTACTTTCTTATCTCTTTCTTCTTTTTATTTGTTTTTTAAGCTAGAATAATAATTATACTCTTTTAATAATACACATCTAATAGTGACTACTTCAACTTCAAAATATATTGCAGGAAAAATGTCTACTATGGATTATTCAAGAATTAACAATAACACTGGAAGAACCAGTGCATTTATGAAGTACAGATTAAATAAATATACTACAAGTATCTCAGGTACAACTCATAAAATTAGAGAAAATCTAAATTTTAAAGATGAGATGAAATGGAAAAGATTTTCAAACAGAAGACTTGAACTTATAGATAAATTTAAGCTAAGTAAATTCAAGGCTAGTGAACAAGATCAAAATATCAAACAAATTGCTAATATGTTAAGAACAGAATTCGGATACCCTGATTCTACACTAAGCGAATTTGAAAAATTAGTGACTGCAGCTGTTCAATCAGTTAGAAGAAATAGACGGCGTTCTATGAAGAGACGTGCTGCTGCTGCCGCCGCCGCTATGTCAACAAGTTCCATTACTGGCCCACAAATGATTCCACCCTTCATGACTGCTAATGGTGCACCAGCCAATATAAGAAATCCAATGGGTTTCGTTGGTAATGAACATCTTGTAGGAGGTTATGGTTCATATCCAAAGGCCTCTATGCCAAACACATATGTTCAAACACCTATGGGATTTGGAACACCAATGCCACAATATGTTACTGATCCAATATATCAAACCTCAGGTTTACAACCTAACGTTTACCTTTATTCAAATGTTCCAAGAAATACATCTGGTAGTAACTTAAACCAAAACGTACAACTAATGCCTCAAAATAACGAACAAATGTTATATCAATGGATGAACAATACCAACCAACAATACAATACCATGAATTTACCTGTTGCTGTTAATATGCCTGCTGCAACACAACAACAAAAAGTTGTTGACCTTAGCATAACTAATAATGCATCATCAGAACAAGAATACGACACAATAATCAAAAGTTTAATTTCTAATATAATATCCAGCACTAATACTAGAAAAAGTGATAATTCAATTATTCCAGTAACATTAAGAGATTCTCTAATCAATGCTATTAAACGTTCACAAACTTGTTATGAAATCTCACAATCAGTTAGTCCATTAAAGGCTTATGAAGATTTGAGAATTTCGGGTGAAATGGCAATTAGAGATTCAACTTCTTTTGTTATTCAAAATCACTTCCATCAATTAATCTCAAGTTCTTTAGAATTTGCTACAGCAAAGACCTGCTCTCCTCAAGCGATTTCCTCTTTGTCGGTTGAACTATTCAGCTCTAACGTCAAATTGAATATATTACAATTACCAATGGTTGAAGTTCAAATCGAATTATTAGAGTTAGTATTAGGTGGTGTTATTAAAGATTTTGGTTATGATCCACACTTTTTACCATTAGCTGATATTATTCATGAAAAATTAAAAGGCACATATTCTGAGGACCCTTCTAAGATGGTTGGTAACAAACTAAGAGATGAAACCTTCTCAACTGATCCTCACAACGTTTTACCAGATAATGTTCATTTCAAGAAGATTAATGCTACCTATAAAGGTCAGGAACAATTTTTCATTTTCAGATCTTCCGATAAAAAATCTATTACTATCTTAGATATCTTAGAAAACTGTAGATCTAAATTCAATATCCCAGAAGATGAAGTTAATTACTTGGCTATTTACTATAACAAGGAGCTAATTGTTAATGATATTAAATTATCTCAAGTATTCACTGAATTATCTGATGAAGATGAACTTTCCATTGAGATCAAAGGTCTAAACAGTGATGAAAGTAAAGTTCAATCACCATTATTAAACAAATCAAATGTTGTAAATTCAATTTTAAATATTCCAGAAAAATCAAATTCAAATGATTTAAGCATTACTCTACCACCAATGGTTGTAAACAAGATTAATCAGAGTTCTTTTGGCAATGGTACATTACCAAGACCATTGATTCCAGTCGCAAAATAATCTCATATTCATTAATACAAATACAAATACATATATATAAATATATATATATAAATGAAACTGTTTATGTACCGAATAAAATTTTATTCTAAATATGAATCATGCATTATATAATTTGTCTTGTTACAAAGAATGTAAATTATTGTTAGCCCTTAGTTATGTAATTGTTCCAGTTCCATCATTTTTTGTATTAGGGTCTTCATCTTTTTGTTCATCTTTCCCTACATCTTCAAACGGCTCAATTTTAGTAACATCAAGAAAATAACCTAAAGCATACTCCTGATCTTTTAGTGCCTCGTAGCAAATTTCACGTAACTCTTTATCGTGAAATCCAATGATTGCGTTAAAATATATTGCATCAATGGAATACATGCTATTGTTTAATTTAATGTGAAGATTCTTATCATGGTCTTCATAAACACCTACATAAAATTCTCTTGTATTATCCATTGACAGCTCTGGATTTTCAGGATCTTGCAAAGACAATAATTTTGGGCATTTTAACTTAATGAAATCTTTTAGTACACTCCAGCGTAATTTGCCAAATTTTTCTAAATAATCAGTTTCGATATCTATATCTAGGTCTATCTCCGATTCCTGGTTCTTTAATGAATCTGATACTAAATATGGCGGGAAATTTTTCAATTTTAATTGATACATACCTCTTTCTGTCATTTGTTTCCTGAAGTTTTTTTCATTGAAAATTGTTTTCAAATTTTTTGGTTGTTTGAATGGATTTAAATTCCTTTTATTTGTTAAGTATGCCATATTTTCACTGTCATTCAGTGATGGTTCTGCAGTTGCTAAATCTAATTTTGAAATAAAATCTTGTCCATCATTTTCTAAAACAGTTCGAAATGGTAAAGTTCCTCCAGGATTTGAAACATATTTACCTAGTGAAGGTTGATGATACAAATGACGTCTACGTTGATATGGTTGTGGGAATGCAAAAGAATATGGATTATTATTAGCCACATTCGGTTGAATACCAGGAAACATTCTATATTGTGGCATAATAGGCTGTTGAATTGCGGAAGGTGATTTTGGTTGCTGCTGCTGTTGCTGCGGTAGTGATGGTGGTATTAACTGGGGAGGTATATTCGGATAAGGTAATGGATAATTTGCATTTACATTTACATTTGTTCTTGGATATTGGTTTGGTATTAAATAAGCATATAAGTCATGAAAATCCCATTGATATGTATTTATTGTTAATAATAAATTATTCAAATTTTCATTTGATAAATTTGATTTTATTAAAACGATGCAACTTTGTAGAGTAATAAAAGGGGGTACAAAAGAAGTCATTGGTGGTAATAATTTAATTTGTAAAATATTGGAATGATGAATTATGCCACCTATTAAATATTTAATTTGTTTCCAATTTTTACCAGGTGGTAAATTATCTATCCTAATTCTTAATGCATTTAAATTCTGTTCATAAAAATTAATTAAATTAGAGTTATCACTTGTAGTATGTTCATTATTAGTAGAAGGTTCAATTTCAGTTGTTAGATTCTCAGATGACATGATTGTTATGGAAATCAAATCAAAGAGAGAAAAATCTGTAACTTATCCCCTCTGAGTTATATTAAATTTTTTAATTTAGCTATTGAATCAAGGTAATAATAGTAACTAAATTAATCAATATAAACAAAAAAAAAGAACTTATAATTAAATCAAATGAATGCAATTAGAATGAAATCAGATCTTCTGAAAGGTGATTTTTTAATTTTATCACAGGACTAATAAGAAAATAAAAAAAATAAGGATATCTCTTAAAAATGCTGATAATGTGACGGAGAAAGAGGAGATGGGGGAACAGGAAATATCTGAATAATGAATAAGGGCGAAGTTCAAAATTCTAAATATAGTTAAAACTTTACTTGACAGTAAATACAAATATATAAAGAAATATGTGCAAATGAATGCAAATGCATGCAAATATGGATGTTGCGATAGAGATTATTTTAAATAAAGATCTGAAAATAGTTTAGTTTACTTTAAATGTGGAATTATGTCAAATTATTAACAATTACTATTCAATAGGGATATTTGAACCGTTAGATAAAAACAGTCCTTTAAAGGTTCTTTCCCTGTTGCCTATGCACCCCTCAGCCATTCCATTGTTCGCCATGCCAATCCATCATTTTTGCCGGTAAATAATCCGGTTTTGATAGAAAAAGGGAATTAATGAGCGGGGTGTCCGAAATATTGTCCGAGTGAATAAGAGACGGAGGAGCCAAAAATTAACAGTAAGATCTAATTTGGACACGATATTTTTGATAAGTACTAGCTATTTTGAGAGGCTTAGGTGACTAGATGTTGCTAGTATGCACTTGAATTAACTAATCTGTCGAAAATAGCATACATGTTGCATTTAATTTCATGAAATATCAGCTATGTTCAATGTTCCGTAAAATCTTCTAGTTTAGGTTGGTGTTTATAATATTACTTTTGGAGATATAGATACACAGGAAACTCATCATTTAAAATAGAACCCTGTTCAAAAAATATTGAGTTCTACCTTGCTAACTTATTTGTAAGCTCTTGAATCATACACCATTGACATACAAATATTTTATTCCCATAATTTCCATATCACGTGATAAAGTACATAATACAAGAAAGTACATATAAAAATAATATGAATAGAGAAAGAGAATATGTGTTTAGACAATCAAAAGAAGATTATATCGTTTGTTTAATAAGCAGAAACATAGCAGTCTTATCAGAAAAAACCAAGCAAGAGTCACGTTGCCATTATTTTAAAACGCAGTTTAGACGACAACTCTCAAGTTTTTACCCTATATAGTCATGCTTGGAGTATATAAAAAAGAATATGCACCTATATATGCTTATGAATCGATAAACTGGAATCAGAAAGTTTTAGTGGGAGAATGTCATGATAATAAGACAATTATCTATAAGATACATCATTCTTTATGCGTTTCAAATGCAGATGGATGGGATCCAAACTCTATGATGTTTCACTCAACACTCAAAAGAAAGTTACCATACCGTAAAATGGATAGGATCCACACGTGCATCCACCCAGACATACCGAATATCGAGATTCCTGTCGCTGCCGTATGATCGCACGACGCTCACATCTTTTCTTTTTTGGGCGTCTTGCTTATGTTTGGCTAGAGGGGAAAACCACATGCTTTGTGGGATCTCATTTCCCAGAACACACAGTCACATGCGTAAATTTACGTTGCCCATTTGTTGTTTTTACTATGTTTTCCATGTAAAACAATTTGTTTTTTTGGATTCATGTTAAGTCAATATCAGTGTCTATGTAATGTAATACAGTGTAGAAAACGACCATATTGATATCTTTGATTTTTTCATACTCTTCTTGTTGACCTTTTTCATTAGGGTAATCGCAGCAATTCACTGTCCATAATACAATAATTGAGCGATAAATAAAAAAAAAAGGGCAAAAAAAGCAATGCTCGCAGACATGCTACAGTCTCCCAGGGAACCGCGAGAGAAAAATACGTAATACCGGAGAAATACCGAAAAGTTATTTTTTCTTGTATTGTGCAAAACAACGGATAACAGATGGTGGTTACCCACACTATCCTGCACGGGACAGGACTTGAACAAATATCGGAACACGGAACATTTGTGTAGTGCAAAAAGAAAAAGAAAAACAAAAAATCAAAATAAATGTCAGTGTGCCCAATTGTCTTTGCTGAGAACCAACCGCACAAATGTCTGCCCCATCACACAAAATTAATGACCCACTGGCCACCACTACCAGCAATCCAAAACAGGACAAAAGACAAAATGGTGTGCCTCCCAGACTTACCATACAACCCGTTGCTTTTTCTTGTTTTTTTTTCCCACTTTTTTTTCCTGCTAGTTAAAGAGAACTACAGCGATTCCTGTGGGTCAGAATTGAACAATCAATGATGGGGCTAAGAGGCCAAAAAAAATATATTGCTTTTTTTCTTTTTTTCCCATGCTAGCCGGTTGATTACATTTGATTAATTTATAATCTATTAACGTAAATTAATATATAAAGAGTTGCAATATTACTCAATTTACTATATTTATCATGTATTACTGTTTTATTATTTTAATTTATATTTATTAAATTATTAAAAACATAACAAGATTAATAAAAACAATTATACAATCAAAAATGTCTTTAACTCAAAAACCTTTATCTGTTAAAATTAACGCTGCATTATTCGATGTCGATGGTACTATCATCATCTCTCAACCAGCTATCGCTGCTATGTGGAGAGATTTCGGTAAAGATAAACCATATTTTGACGCTGAACACGTTATCCACATCTCTCATGGTTGGAGAACTTTCGATGCCATCGCTAAATTCGCTCCGGATTTCGCTGATGAAAAATTCGTTGCTGAACTAGAAGGTTCTATCCCAGATAGATTCGGTGAACACTCTATTGAGGTTCCAGGTGCTGTTAAATTATGTAACGAATTAAACAAATTACCAAAAGAAAAATGGGCTGTCGCTACTTCCGGTACTTGGGAAATGGCTCACAAATGGTTCGATTTATTAAACATAAAAAGACCATCAAACTTCATCACTGCTGGTGATGTTAAGAACGGTAAACCACATCCAGAACCATACACCAAGGGTAGAGTTGGTCTAGGTTACCCAGTTAACGAACAAGATCCATCTAAATCTAAGGTCTTTGTCTTTGAAGATGCCCCAGCCGGCATCGCTGCTGGTAAAGCTGCTGGTTGTAAGATCGTCGGTATTGCTACTACTTTCGACTTAGAATTCTTAATCGAAAAGGGTTGTGATATCATTGTTAAGAACCACGAATCTATCAGAGTCGGTGGTTATGATGCAGAAACCGATGAAGTCGAATTAATCTTCGATGACTACTTATACGCCAAGGATGATTTATTACAATGGTAATTAACTTGTTAACGATAATCAAACAGAAACTTTATGATACTTCCTTTTATTTTATAACATTCATTGATAGAAATTATATATCTAAATTTTAATAACATACAAACCTATAGATAGTTTTAAAAAATATTCTACATTTTCACATTAATAATAGAAATGCTTTTTTTTTTACCATAATTTTATAGAAGAATATTTACTAAAGAACCTGTAACTAAACTATATATTTAAAGGAATTCAAAATTAATTGATTAAATTATTTTTTAATGATAATTGAATAGAGATATATGAGATAGAAATTAATATATATAGAAATATTTAGATTAAACTAATCAATATCTTTAGTTCTTCTTACCCTTCTTTTCGGCCTTGCTAGCAGCTTCAGTTTGTTCCTTAACAACCTTCTTGACAATCTTTTGTTCTTCGATTAAGAAAGCTCTGACGATTCTTTCCTTAACACAGTTGGCACATCTGGAACCACCGTAAGCTCTAGAAACAGTCTTGTGAGTCTTAGAGACGGTAGCGTATTGTCTTGGTCTTAAAGTAGAAATACCTGGTAAAGCGATACCACAGTCACCACACTTTGGTCTAGTAGCTAACTTTTTGACGTGTTGAGCACGTAAGATACCACCTGGGGTCTTAACAACCTTGATTTTGTTAGAACGGGTGTTGTCTGATTAAACTATTTTGAAAATAACAATATTGTTATAAATTCAAATGATATGTTAGTATTCTCGTTGACTATTATTTTTTTTTTCACTATTTGAATGAGCTAAACAATATATTATTGATAAAATTTATTCTAAGTGGATTCTAATGGTAAATGAATAGATAAATTGTATTGCGAAACTTAAACACATATAGTTTCAAATACTTGATCGTTTAGTTTCAATATCATACGTTATTCAAAAAATGTTAATTGATCATTTTACATAATTATTCATTTTCTTTCACTATTGGTAATACATTACAATATCTATCATCCGACTTAGTTGGTATAACATCTAATCTCTTCATTCAATAAATGATGAACATTATAATTGTATAAAGTATTAACAAATTGTTCTTTTCTCTGAATATATTTAATTCGTTTCAATCTCATTCTTAATAAGTAAATAAGTTACATTTCACACATACATGGATTTCTTCTTCTAAAGGTAACACGTTGAGCCATCTTTGGTTGATCTATATTTGCTACTCTCTTCAAGTAAATACCTATATTTTACTAATATAATACTTATATAACTAATTGGATTATGATTATGATAGAACAAGCTCTAACAACTGTACAAGGTACGTTACAGTCTAGGAAGAAACATTGCCAAAGTTTCCATAACGTAGTGAAGATTGCATTTGGTGGGAGCCCATCCTGGCATCGAGGTATCTAAACAGTGACCCAAAGTCTCTACACTGGTTACATGCACTAGGCGGGCCATAATCGTTGGTACCACGGAAACAGGTATGAGCAATCACAGCCTGGAATGAGATGACGCTTGACAAACAAGGTGCCCAACCGATTAGCGGTGGGAGGTTAAACAGAGGCGCGCTCAGTTCGAACGTTGGTTTGAATGTTTTTTTTTTTACAATATTTTTATTTTCCGTAGAAAAAAAAATCTTAATTCCAAACACCCATAAATAACGCTTGTTTTGTTATATACTAAGTACACCACATAATGAAAATATAAATAGTCACAAAAACCAAATATCTGCTGTGAACTTATGATAAATAATTAACGCTGTTGAGCTATATATTGTGCAAGGTTCTTAATTTATATTATAGGTTTGTTAAAATTTTCATTGAATATATTTATTTTAGCTATATAAACTAAATAATTGTTTAAATCATTACCATTCAATCCTTTTCAACGGCAACGACTTCGACTTCTAAGTCGACACCTAATGGTAATGAAGCGACGGCAACACAAGATCTGGCTGGTTTATGAGTGTTGAAATATTGAGCGTAGACATCGTTGAATTCTTTAAAGTAGTTGATATCGGCTAAGAAAACGTTAACCTTAACGATCTTATCTAGAGAAGAATTACCTTCTGTTAAGATGTTGTTGATATTCTTGAAAACTTGATGAGCTTTATCAGAGATAGACCCTTCAACTGGTTTATTTTCAGCTGTGTATGGAATCTGACCGGAGACATAAATGAAATTGTTAGCTTTCATTGCTTGGGAGTAAGAAGCTGCAGCTGGTGGAGCTAACTTTGTGGCAACTGGGGTTAAAGTAGTTAAAGTTCTAGCAATTGGAGCTCTGAATAAGCTATTTCTTAGAAACATTGTTGTTATATATTATCAAGTTTTCAGTTCTAATTGACTATCAAATGGAATCCACTGTATTTTAAAGGTAAAAAAAAAAGCCAGTTCAATTATCTTGGTTTATATAATCAATTTTTTTTCTCGAAACATATTTTACGTTCGAATCACAAAACCCTAAATGCTTATATCATTTGAACGAAAAAGATACATACAATACGCCAAGAAGTTGATAAGCGCCGGAGATAATTCTCCGCATATACAATTGTGGAAACGCGATGACAGCAACGGGCCCTGATCTCCATCGGACGTTAAGATGAGCAAGAGAACTAAGGGACATATACTTTACTAAAAGGTAGCAAATTGTTGATATGTGTGTAGAGTGGTTCATTGTATAGTCAATATTATATACAGTTGGAAAAACTGGAATTGCCGCTTGTTATTATTATGTCTGAGCTAGTTGTAATTTATCGTATAGAAATGCATACCCCAAAATATGTCAATGAAAACCGTCATTCAATATATACCTACTTGGAAACAATATAGAGTACCAACTTTGGCTTGGTAGTTTTTTCTTTCTTTTCTTTCTTACCATGTTATTGTCTATACTCCGGTTGAGAGGAGTCAATTTTTCGACAATTTATTGAGACACTTTGATAATGGGCCGACAGAAGAAAACAGATTACTTTCGAAAGAGCAGTTGCAACATCGCCTCTCACTATTATAATCAACTGTCTTACTTGTTTAGTGTTAAATGTTAAAAATTATGGTAGTACACTAGATTTATTACACAAGATGTCAGTAAATAGATAATATATGTTATTTCACTACATTGCACTATTGCGCTATCGAAAAATATTGGAAAAAACAAAAAATGAAGTATAACGATTAGAGGTTAATGAAATACCCTGCAACATATATACCTATTACGGTATCAATTGCATGTTGTTCGCTATTTGGTATAGTAATTGAAATCCCTACTCGCAGCGAGACTGCTATTTTCAAAAGAAGTACAAGAAGAGTAATTAGTATTTATTATATACTTTTGAATAACACTGATGCCCTGTAAAATATATTGTAACACTATCTCAATCAGTTATCCCTTATAAATTATCGCCAATAGTTGTTCGTCTCGTTTAGTTAATCTTTGGGAAAAAGAAATGACAGAGATGGGCTATGTTTTTTCCGCATCTCTAAAATTGCTTAAGGCACACTGAAAAAGTTTTAGCTTTTTGGCGATGTCAATCAGTAATTGAAATCTTGAAAATCAAATTTGATATTCAACTTAAACTATTGATATTTAAAACCTGGTTATATCATTTTAAAGTTCCCAACACACTCATTCACAAATGAATGGTACACATATGACATTAAATCATAGAGGTTCAGTTGTAGGCACAAGTAAAGACGATGATGCCGTCTATGAAATGATGGATATAGAAGAAAAAGCATCTGAAGATATTAAAACTGTTCCATTATATGACTTCGAAGAACAAATATCAGAAGCTGTAGTCGAAGAAACAAAGCTATCACTTATAAGTAGATTTGCTGCAAGTTTAAATGCAGAAACAAAAGGTATCGAACCAGTCGAGGATGATGAAAAAACGGATGGTTCCCTTATTAATGCCTCATCCATGTGGTTTTCCGCTAATATGGTCATTGCTGCATACGCCATAGGTGGTTTAGGTCCAATGGTTTATGGTTTAAACTTTGGTACATCATGTTTGGTTATTATTTTCTTTAATTTCCTCGGTGCATTATCTGTCGCATTCTTCTCCGTTTTTGGTGCTGAATTTGGTTTAAGACAAATGGTTTTATCAAGATTCTTATTAGGTAACATTACTGCAAGAATTTTTGCAGTTATCAATATTATTGCATGTGTAGGTTGGGGTATCGTTAATACCGTGGCATCCGCTCAATTATTAAATATGGTTAATGCTCCACATGAATGTCCTCTTTGGGCAGGTTGCGTAATTATTATTGGGTGTACAGTCTTGGTCACATTTTTCGGTTATAACGTTATCCATCAATATGAAAAATGGTCTTGGCTACCAAATTTTGCTGTATTTTTAGTCATTATAGCTCGTTTAAAGATATCAGGCAAATTCGAAAATGGAGCCTGGGGTGGCGGGCCTGCCACTGCTGCTAGTGTTTTATCATTCGGTTGTACTGTTTATGGTTTTGCAACTGGTTGGACAACTTATGCAGCCGATTATACCGTATACATGCCAAGAGATTGTAATAAGTACAAAATATTCTTCTCTTTACTAGCCGGTCTTTTATTACCATTATATTTCACCATGTTTATCGGTGCAGCAGCAGGTGCAGCAGCATTAACCGATCCTGAATGGACTGAATATTATAATAAGAATGCTATTGGTGGTATCACATATGCTATCTTAGTTCCAAATTCTTTAAATGGGTTTGGTCAGTTCTGTTGTGTTTTATTGGCTATGTCTACAGTTGCTAACAATATTCCAAATATGTATACTATTGCATTATCTGTTCAAGCATTATGGAACCCATTTGCTAAGGTTCCAAGAGTTGTTTGGACTATGCTTGGTAACGCCTTTACCTTAGCTATCGGTATTCCAGCATGTTACTATTTCGAAACATTTATGCAAAGCTTTATGGATGCAATTGGTTATTACTTAGCTATATACACATCAATTTCATGTTCAGAACATTTCATTTACAGAAAGGGATTCCAAGGTTATAACATTGCGGATTGGAATACACCTTCTAAATTACCAATTGGTTATGCAGGTACTTCTGCTCTGATCGTTGGTGCCTTTGGTGTTGCTTTAGGTATGTCACAAACCTATTGGACCGGTGAGATTGGTGCTTTAATTGGCCCACACGGTGGTGATATTGGTTTCGAATTAGGTGGTTCGTGGGCTTTTATTGTCTACAACATCTTAAGACCTTTAGAAATCAAATATACCGGACGTTAATTAACTTATTAAAAACTGAAATATAGTCTGCATTATTAAATCTAGTCACGTTTTTGCCTTATTTTTATGTAACATAGTAATGACTGAATGATATATTCATTTTACATAATTTTGTAGTGGGAAGTAATCAAAATAAAAATAAATTATTCACTTTGCCTTCTATTTTCTTTCTAGTATGTATATTAATCTGTTTATTTGTATATGCCTTTTGCGACGTATAAATCAAATTTTGTTAAATTTTTCAGTTTAGATGCGAAAGCGCATTATGAAATATCAGATTTATATGTTAAGATAGAAACAATGCTAATGACTATTTAGCATATATGTAAATCACTCCTCAACCTTCAGTTAACATATGCCATAGTGTATATATCATATCGATTTGCTTCATGTCAATTTGTGGAGAAGTTTGTGTTCAAAACATTACTTATTTATATAGGTTTAGTTTTGTAATTGGTTTAGTGTCATTACTATTAGCGAAGTACCTTCTTCCTGAATTTTTAAAATA
Source organism: Kazachstania kunashirensis (assembly GCA_003708465.2). NCBI lineage: Eukaryota > Fungi > Ascomycota > Saccharomycetes > Saccharomycetales > Saccharomycetaceae > Kazachstania > Kazachstania kunashirensis. The sequence continues at coordinate 18,877 of PPOH02000225.1, forward strand.
TGGGAAGACATTAGTTGCCAAACAAAATGGTGAACAAAATATGATAGAAGATTCTGTATTGAACAAATTCATGCATTTTACGGTCCCAAAGGCGTTCTTTTCCCATTTTTATATATTATCAACATTTTTTTCCATAATAGCATGCTATAATTACCCAAGTTATGCCTTAGTTTGGTTAGTACTATTTCATTCACTTCGAAGACTATATGAGACATTATATGTGAGTAAGTACACTATTAAATCAAGGATGAACTGGTCCCATTACCTTGTAGGAATATGGTTTTATTCCGTATTACATTTAATTTTATACTTGAAGCTATCACAAGGTGATATTCCAAAAGAATTAAATGTTCCTGCCTTAATACTCTTAATTATTGCATCATTCGACCAATACATGAACCACAAGGTTCTTTCAAACCTTGTGAAATATTCATTACCGAAGGAACGGTTGTTTAAAGTGGTATCTTCTCCGCATTACTTTGAGGAAATATTAATCTATTCATCCTTTTTACCATATAATATAGAGTTTCTATGGCTTGTAATGTGGATTATTGCAAGTCTAAGTATATCTGCCATTGAAACTCAAAAATATTACAAACTTAAATTTCCCAAGGAAAAGACACCGGATTATGCAATAATTCCTTTCATATTATAAATCACAAAGAATCTCATCCTATCGTTTATACATATATTCATTTTTATAGATATCACAATTATAGATATCACGATTATTTAATTCAATATCAGAACAATCGATAAATAAGCATTATATACTATACTGAACTATTGTTTCCAACATTCCACCAAATAAATGAGGGGACCGATAAAAGCACCGACCCAAAGATGAGTATTTCATAATATAATATGTTTCTATTTTTAATAATACTATATTATATTTTAAATCATATATGCTTAAACCCAGACCTTATTAAATTACGGGTAACAATACTCACCCATGGCGTATAAATCTAAATAAGTTGATAAATTAATACGAGAGCTGAAAAGTATTATGACATATAAGCGGATATAAATAATAAACTATACACGGTTTCTCTTACAATTAAGTCGATCACAGTGTTTTATATCTGCCATTGATATAACATTAACGAACTTTGCGTTAGTGTGGCAGATTTTCCCGTATAATTATATTGACTTTTTAAGAAAACGACAGATATTTACTGTTTTAGATTATTTGGAGCCAAAAATAGAATAAAGAGATTTATAGGAGCCTGAAGCATATTTACACAATATCATTCACAATAAAGAAAGTAAGATTCCTTTTTTATTTTGGCAAATTTGATCATAACTTTTATTCCTCTCTCTTTAGAAATACTTGTCACAACTGTTTCGAATATATTTCCAAATAGTTTAAGAACAGATGTCTTTCTCTTCATCGAAGAGGTCAGATAAACTAGAAAACAATCCAAACTTTAACCGTCGAGATAGAAGAGATAGTCTGGATTCATTCGATCTACAATTTAACAATTCCTTTGACGCAGCTTTAGATAATTTAAAGATAAATAATCAGGCTGAAGTTCAAACTAGAAACTCAACTTCAACAAGTAGAGAGAATTTTGAAATGACCTCTATTACAGGTGCTGAGTCGTTTAACACAAGTATGAACGGCAAATCATTTGATAGAGATACACAATCATTATTGAACGATAATGATAATAATTCAATACTCGAAGAACATTCTCGTAAATTTGAAACTATTCCAAAAGTTTCACTATTTCAATCAATGGCAACTGCATTTAAAAATTCCTTCAATAATGGGACTTTCAGTTTAAGGAAAAGTCAATCCTCCATTTCCCTAAATGATCATTTAACTGAAAGAGAGATACGTCCTGATACAACACCAATATACGACAAGAATAAATATCCCTCAAACGAGGTATCGAACGCAAAATACAATGCAGTGACGTTCGTCCCAACTCTATTATATGAGCAGTTTAAGTTTTTTTATAATTTATATTTTCTGGTTGTTGCACTTTCTCAAGCGGTACCAGCATTAAGGATCGGTTATTTATCGTCATATGTTGTTCCACTAGCTTTTGTTCTTAGCGTTACAATGATGAAAGAAGCAATGGATGATATCCAAAGAAGGAGACGTGACAGGGAATCAAATAATGAACTTTATCAAGTTTTAGGAAAATCAGCTTTAGTTCCTAGTAAAGATCTAAATGTTGGGGACATTATTAGACTTAATAAAGGTGACAGAATTCCAGCTGATTTAATATTATTACAATCAAGCGAACCATCAGGTGAATCTTTCATTAAAACAGATCAGCTAGATGGGGAGACAGATTGGAAATTAAGAATTGCATGCCCTTTAACTCAAAACCTTCCTAAAGATGATTTGATTAATAAAATAAGCATTATTGCTTCTGCTCCAGAGAAATCGATACATAAGTTTTTAGGTAAACTAACATATAAGAGTTCAACCTCCTCACCGCTAGGTATTGATAATACATTATGGGCAAATACAGTTCTAGCATCTAGTGGTCACTGCATGGGGTGTGTCGCTTATACTGGTAAAGATACGAGACAAGCGATGAATACTACATCTCCCAAAGTTAAGACCGGATTGTTGGAGTTAGAAATTAATAGCATTTCTAAAATTTTATGTGCTTGTGTGTTTATTCTTTCTATTTTACTAGTGGCATTTGCGGGGTTCAGTAACGATGATTGGTATGTTGACATTATGCGTTATCTAATTTTATTCTCTACTATCATTCCTGTATCATTAAGAGTTAATTTAGATTTAGCAAAATCTGTCTATGCTTACCAAATTGAACACGACGAAACTATTTTTGAAACTATAGTCAGAACAAGTACGATTCCAGAAGATCTTGGTCGTATCGAGTATTTACTGAGTGATAAGACAGGTACCCTTACTCAGAATGATATGCAACTTAAAAAAATTCATCTTGGTACAGTATCATATGGTTCAGAAACCATGGATATCGTATCTGATTATATCAACGATTTATTAGAAACGAACGGTAAAAATTTCTCCGGTACGAATGCAGCAAGAAAGAATATATCCACTAGAGTGCGTGATATGATACTAACTCTAGCGATATGTCACAATGTTACTCCGACATTTGAAGATGATGAAATAACGTACCAAGCCGCTTCTCCTGATGAAATTGCTATCGTTAAATTTACGGAATCTGTGGGCTTATCACTGTTTAAAAGAGATCGTAATTCAATAACAATTCTGCATACCGCTTCAGGTACTACACTACCATTCCAAATTTTACAAGTTTTTCCCTTTAACTCAGATTCTAAACGTATGGGTATCATTGTTCATGACGAAAGATCTGACGAATATTGGTTTTATCAAAAGGGTGCCGATACTGTTATGAGCAAAATTGTTGAAACTAACGATTGGTTAGAAGAAGAAACTAGTAACATGGCACGCGAAGGTTTGAGAACATTGGTTATTGGTAGAAAGAAGTTAACAAAAAAGATTTATGAACAATTTCAGAACGATTATGAGAGAGCATCACTGGCTATGCTAAATCGTGACCAACAAATGATCACAGTGGTAACAAAGTACTTAGAGCACGACTTAGAATTATTAGGTTTGACAGGTGTTGAAGATAAATTACAGAAAGATGTTAAGTCCTCAATTGAATTATTAAGAAATGCCAGTATCAAAATTTGGATGCTTACTGGTGATAAAGTGGAAACAGCTCGTTGTGTGTCGATCAGTGCGAAACTAATATCAAGAGGACAATATGTACACACTATTACCAAGTTAACTAAACCAGAGGGTGCACTTAATCAATTAGAATATCTAAAGATAAACAGAAACGCTTGTTTATTAATTGATGGTGAATCTCTAGGAATGTTTTTACATTACTATAGACAAGAATTTTTTGATGTGGCTCTCCGTCTTCCAACTGTTGTTGCTTGTCGTTGTACTCCACAACAAAAGGCGGATGTTGCATTAGCAATTCGTGATTTAACAGGTAAAAGAGTATGCTGCATTGGTGATGGTGGTAATGATGTTAGTATGATCCAATGCGCAGATGTCGGTGTTGGTATTGTAGGCAAAGAAGGTAAACAAGCATCATTAGCTGCTGATTTCTCAATCACTCAATTCTGTCATTTAGTTGAACTTTTATTGTGGCATGGTAGAAATTCGTATAAAAGATCCGCAAAATTGGCCCAATTTGTTATGCACAGAGGTTTAATTATTGCCGTATGTCAAGCTGTGTTTTCAATATGTTCTAAATTTGAACCTATAGCACTTTACCAAGGTTGGTTAATGGTTGGTTATGCCACTTGTTACACAATGGCTCCCGTATTCTCATTGACGTTAGACCATGATATAGAGGAATCATTAACTAAAATATATCCCGAACTGTATAAGGAATTGACAGAAGGTAAGAGTCTTTCATATAAAACGTTTTTTGTCTGGTGCGTACTTTCATTATATCAAGGTTGTATCATTCAAGGATTCTCACAATCATTTACGGGTATCGAAGAGATCTATTTCGTAAAGATGGTGGCTATTAGTTTCACAGCGTTGATATTCAATGAATTAGTGATGGTTGCCCTTGAAATTTATACTTGGAATAAAATAATGGCTATAACTGAAATTCTGACATTTTTACTATATATTGTATCAGTTCCATTTTTGAGTGATTACTTCGACCTGGAATTTATGAAAACAGCAAAGTTTTTTGGAGAACTATTATTCACATTATTAATATCTGTATTTCCTGTTTGGGCTGCGAAGGCAATTTATAGAGGTCTTCATCCACCGAGCTATGCGAAAGTTCAAGAATTTTCGACAGTATGACGCATATAAGAAATCTATCTACTATATACAGGAATATATTGCATCAATTAGATAATTAAAATTATTTATACCAAAATTCATCTTATAATTCTCAATTTTCTAAAAAAGCAGATAAAATTTGAAACTAAATATATTCTCTAAATATCCATTAATTTAGACATCCCATATTCATTTTGAACCTTGATCGCGAAAAGATGTCCCCAAAATTAGTAGATTGCAATTTATTTACAATAAAAGTGTCTACTGAGTATATATTTGAATTAACTTGTAGATGATTAAATATTATGAGAAAAAAAATAAGATCCTGAAAATATTACTTTTATAATTTAAATACCACTCTCCGATTCTGTATCACTATCGAATGGCGAATGATCATCATTATCTGCGTTATTACCTGGTATATCATTTAATGGAGTAGCAACAGGTCTCTGGAAGTCTGTTGCATGTACCCATGGTATAGAGTCGGAGATCTTCCCGAATATAGTTGTATTTCTTCTTGATAACGTATGATATGCCATAGAAGGTTCCGAGAAATTTTGATTAATAGTAGCCAATGATAATGCCATTGAAGGGTCTGGCATTATTGGTGAAACATCAACCATCGGTTGCCTGTGGAGTAAAAATTGAGCCCTTCTAGATTGTCTCACTATGCTATTGGTATCAGAACTACGTAAAACTGGATAAGGTAGTGGCGAATCACCCGTCACTCTAAATAAGTGAACATTAGCGGCATGCTCATTTTCAATACGGAAAATAACCCAAATAAACCTTCTTAATAATTCTGTAAAAGCAAGTAGAAATGATGTCTTTGCACTTTGTTGAATAATTTGTGGAGCGATTGCATAAACAATCCACTGAAATCTAATCAGAACATCCCATACCATAGCACAATAGTAAAGGACCTTTCTTTTTGTTTCATATGAACCATCTACCCAATTACGTTTACCTGCTAAATACAACTCATCTCTCAAAAAAAGGTTTCTGTATGATGGTTGAAACAAAGACCAATCAATAACCAAATCCCAAATGGAAGTCAAAACAGAATTCATGGTAGAAGCGATAATAAAATATGTCCTCCTCTGTTCGTTATAAGGAGACAATCTGTATGCACATAACGTTGCTTGATAGCCAACACCGAAACTATATTTAATTGCGTTGATTAAATGGGGAAACCAATCACCTGAGTCGAGAAATCTTCGAATACATTGAAGTAGTCTCCAATAACTAGGAATCGAGGATAAAACCCCCATTGCTTTGGAATGCGACGAACCACATAAACCTTGTTCATTGGTTGCATAGATACAGGCAAACATAGCAATATCGGCAATTGAATAAGTTAGAGAGCAAACAATATCACCCAAAAAGAAATCACCAAACTCAACTGGGAAAAAACCAGAAAAAAACAGTCTAATTGAAGTAACTATCAACCAATTCCTAGTTTGAACAACCTTATTCCAATATGGGATTACATTCGAAGGCATAAAAAACAATATGAATACAGAAGACATGCAAATAAAACTCCATGGAGACAATTGCTGCAGCCTGAAACTTAAACCTGCACAGATACAACCGAATAAAACAAAAAACGAAACATAATATAACTTTAAGGATATTCCAGTTGTGGCAAAGTCGTTATTATACATCTGTGTACCACTTCTAGTTTTCACTTCGCCAAACATGATGAATTTATAATTGATACCCGTTCTATGCCATATGAAACAATTTACTTGAAATAGAATCAACATTAAGAGGGTCATATACCAACCACCCCATAATGGAAACAAAATTTTACGAGTATAAGATACAGTTGGGGATGTAAATGACAAATACAATGTGTAGAGAAGTATTGAAAATGAAAAACCAATGAATAAACCTGCTGTCGTCATTTGTAAGGTTGATCTATTATTACGGTGAATCATTGCTTCATTTAAAGTGTACTGAATATTTAATTTTTTCAGTTTTGATTTGTTTCTCTTCATAGCCTTTGGTGAATTTGTTAGATCTGAAACGTACCACATCTTAACTTTAGTCTCCCACCATAGTAATGGATCATCTTTTGGACTACTTGGTGCAAGATCAGTAAGAACCTGAAATGAACTAGTTCTTTTCATGTGTTGTGCCATCAATTTGACATTATTATTAACGTGCTTGAAAATAGAGTAGTTATCTCTTGCATACTTCATAAATCTTGCTAATTCTTCGGTTCCAAGGGTTTTATCGAATTTTTTTACCATCTTACTAAAACCTGTTACATTTAGATCTCTATAAGCTTTAACTAATTGTAAGAATAGATAGAACTCTAAAATAGCTTCACTTAATAATCTTTCGGCTCTAGGTAATGTCATTTCTTCAGAAACTAACGATAAATCATAAGCAAATGTTTCCTTTGCTGGGTTGAAAATTGAATTTAATGAAGGTGAATTATACCTAGAATCTGAATGTTGATCGTCATCAAGTATACCTTGGTTTAATGATGGTAAAGATAAACCGGATGATGATCTAGATAGGGCTTCCTCATGTAATATTTTTCTTTTAAATGAATTCTTTGGCCATGATGGTAATAAATTGTTTTGTTTCAAGAAATATTTTGTATTAGATATTAATCCAGGTGTATTCTTTTTAGATTTTCGTAACAATGAAGTTCTTCCATCATTTATGAGATCTTCTTGATTGTCACAACCGTCATTATCCTGAGAACCATATTGATTGACTTCATTACTAATTCCTGATTTCAAGGAGGGATTATCACTGTCACTTGTTGGATCAAGAACATTTTCTCTTTGAAGTTTATACATATGCATTTGTGTCTTTAAAACACCGAATTTGGTTCCACATTCATCTAATAACCACAAATAGAAATCATTACATTTCGTTAATTGTTCTGCTATTAACCAATTCTCAATAAAATCTTTTACGGCAGCTTTTTGTAAAGTTGAATAAACAACCTGTTCTGTTTTATACTGCTGTTTTTTCTTCTTCTTGTTGTTTTTCATATTCCTTTTAACTTTTCCTCTCTTACTCTTTCTACTACCATTACTTCCACTATTAATATTGGTATTACCTGTAATGAGATTAGTTATCATAGGCGTTGAAGATGATCTAGCTAAACTATTAAAAGAATCACTAGAACGACTATGATAATTATTTTTTCTTAATTTTGCCAAATGTGATGTTGCAGATATTGATCTTGAAGATTCTATTGACATGGTATCATTATCATTTTCATCATGACTTTGATCTTGAGAATTCTGATAGTTTTCATTAATAACATCTAAATCCACATTACTATTTTCTTTCGATAAATTACCTTTGCCAGTTCTAGGTTTTAAGAATGGATCTTTTGGTAAGTTACCGTAATGATATTTCAATCTCTTCTTACCTATTTTATAATCAATATATTTATCTTTCCATTCTGGAATAACAGACTCTGTCAATTGATCTGCAAATTTCATTATAATATTATCATTAAACTATATATCACTTTTTTTCTTTTTTAATGAAATGGGAGAATGAGATGATGATTATCAAATCCTATTATAATATAGTATATTAAATAAGATAAATGTTCAAATCAATATTCTTAACAATAAGCTGGTAGCAAGTGTAATCATTGTAAATTCAATAAAATATAATGATTCATGGTGACATTAAGATATCAAAGTTTTGCAACAGACTTTTAAATTGATACATTAAACAGAAATTTAGCGATGGCTGTGAAACGAGCGGAGAGCAGAGGATAGATCTCTGCGAACAAAACCCACGGGTAGAAAGTGAGGCAGCAAAAAAAAAAAAAAAAAGAAGAGGCATATTAGATTGCTGCAAAATATTGAATCGAACAGTTGCAACTGAAACGAATGTCATATTTAATATTAAGACAAATTTTAATACATGAACAAAATCAAAAAGAACAGCAATAATTTTATATTTTTATGATTATGTAATATCACTATTTGAAAACAGTCTTACAACATGAAAGAAGGTATTTACAGTATTCAAATATAATATAAAATAACATGATGACGTTAATAAAAAATATATATCTTGTGTCTTTACAATGCCTATTGAGAATGGATAACGTAAAAAACCAGGCAAACAAATCTGACAGTCTTAGCTCGAAAAAAATAACCAGATACTTTTAATGAGATGTATATTTCATCGATGTAATTGATGTCAATTAATTGAAAACACTTTGTATATAACTTTTCGTATCCAACCTGGAGAAACTGGAAAAAGAATTGTGGCAAAAGCCCTCAAAAATATCCCCATTTTATATGCTTTGAGAGCACTTGGCGGCTAATCCTCCTAGAAAAAAAGAAACTCAATAAGCACGTGATACATGTATGTATGGGTTGAGTATACACACGTGACGATATTCATACATCTTTCATTTTTTTTTTAAAGTGTGGTTCTAATTGATTGACACCGAATATCCCACAGTTCTTCTACGGGGATTTCTCAAATAAATATGAACTGAAAACACACTGTCTAAACAAGAAATTCATTTTTTTCTTTAGATACCTGCCCGTACATTCTCCCAACTGTCAGAGTAAAATCGTTTTTTTAACACTCACCCGGCGGGATGCGGCTCATCAGTGTTTTGGTTTGCTATCATGGGTTACTTAATACCCACCCACACTTGAATATTTTGAAGTAGTTAATTTTTCTTTCTATATCACTCGATAGCTGTCTAGTTGTTGTTCTTTATCATCCCTATTTATTATAATTATTATTTAGTAACTATTTATCTTTTGATTATTTTTGTATAATAACCTCAACATCATTACTAAGTATTAATTTTAAATATTCATTAACTGGTCACCCGTTTTTTCTCACCTAAATTTATAGTAAAAAAACACTAGCCATCACTAAAAAAGATTTTATAAATTGTTTATTCAAATACATTTGACTGGATAATTTATATATCAGATATAGCATTTAATTACATTTAACACATTTAAAGTTACAAGGAAATATATCATTTATTTTTTGAGTGAGGAAGAAACTTCAGTTTCAATAAAAATTAGATAGTTTGTGTGTTTTTCCAAAAAAGTGTGATTATTAGTAATATTTAAAACTCTAACACATATCCACATACAAAAGCGCATACATATATCGAGCATTTATTTATTTAATTTATTTTTCTTCTGAAAATAACAAGCAATAGATAAATCAAGAACATCATGAATTTAAATGATATTTTAACAAAGAGTTACAACAGAGATAACACTTCGATACCCAATAACAAAAATAAAAGATTATTAAATGACGAAAATAACTCAAAAATTGAAGAACCAATACGAAAAGTTTTAAAAACTGACAATAATCAAAATAATAACATACCCACATCAACAATACCATCAAATAAAGACTCTACTAATAATATTAATAATCATAAACACACTCATAATCATAATCATAATTATAATCATAATCATAACCACAATCAATATCACAATTCTAAATCGTTACCTACTTTTAATTTTACAAGATTTTGTTATAGACATGATCCAGAAATTCAAAATTCACCAACTCATACTGCATGTTATAATCAAGATTTGAAAAGAATTCAAGAAACCAATTATGAAATTTCCAAATTACCATTACAAGAACAATCAGAAATACATCATATAATATCAAAATTTAAAAAATCAAATGATAAGATTAGAAAATTAATATTCGATGGTCTTCTGGCATCATCGTGTTTCCCTCAATTATCATATGTTTCAACCCAAGTACAACAAATGATTAAGATAGATTTCATTAGTATTTTACCGCAAGAAATATCATCAAAGATTTTAAGTTATTTAGATTGTAAATCACTTTGCAATTCAATGTTAGTTTGTCATAAATGGAACGAATTAGCAAATGATGATGGAATCTGGTATCATATGTGTAAACAGCATATTGATAGAAAATGTCCAAATTGTGGTTGGGGCTTGCCTTTAATGCAAATGAAAAATAATTTCAGGAACCGTCAACGTAAAAAGGAAGATCAATTAATTAAAAATCCATGGAAAGTCATTTATAGAGATAGATTCAAAGTTGAATTAAATTGGAGAAGAGGTAATTTTACAGTTAAAGATTTTAAAGGTCATATGGATGGTGTATTAAGTTTTCAATTCAATTATCGTTTGCTTTTCACAGGTTCATATGATTCAACAGTTGCAATTTGGGATTTACACAGTGGAAAATTAATAAGAAGATTACAAGGTCATACTGATGGTGTTAAAGCACTTTATTTTGATGACCAAAAATTAATAACTGGTTCCTTAGATAAGACTATCAGAATATGGAATTACGTTACAGGTGAGTGTATTTCAACTTATAGAGGTCATACAGATAGTGTTATGAGTATTGATTCATTTAAAAAAATTATTGTTTCCGGTAGTGCCGATAAAACTGTTAAAGTTTGGCATATTGAAACAAGAACCTGCTATACTTTAAGAGGTCATACAGAATGGGTTAACTGCGTTAGATTACATCCAAAGAGTTTTAGTTGTTACAGTTGTAGTGATGATGGTACGATAAGAATGTGGGATATCAGAACTAATTCATGTTTAAAAGTCTTCAGAGGTCATGTAGGACAAGTCCAAAAAGTTATTCCATTAACAATAATTGATATTGAAAATCTAGTTACGGACAATACTACTGACACTTGTATTGGTCATACCACTGAGACAAATAACACTGATCAGGATGAAGTTTCCAAACTTGAACTTGACGAAGATGTTCCATATCCAACTCATTTACTTTCCTGTTCTTTAGATAATACAATTAAACTTTGGAATATTAAGACTGGACAATGTATTCGAACACAATTTGGTCACGTTGAAGGTGTTTGGGATATTGCAGCTGATAATTTCAGAATTATCAGTGGCTCTCATGATGGTTCGGTTAAGATTTGGGATTTACAAAGTGGTAAATGTATGCATACATTCCAAGGTAGAAGATTACAAAAAGACCAAACCACAAATTTAAATTCTAATAGTACTAATAGAACTACTAATCCAGATGAAAATGGAAATTATGATGCTAGCAATAAGATTTCGCCAATAACATGCGTTGCAATTGGTGATTCTGAATTCTTTTCAGGTGATGAATTAGGTTGTGTTAAAATGTTCGACTTTGAAAATGGAGCAGAGGAGAATAATTTGGCTTAATAATAATTTTTTTTCCAGGTATTTTAATTTAATGAATATGTAAACATTATAAATAATATAATCTAATATGATACAGGTATATTATATTGCGAAGATAAAAAGAAATAATTTACTCGGCGTTGCATAATTGGGGACGTCAAGTATCAAAATCACCTGTTGCAAGATAGTGTAAAAACATTATATCTCACAACCAAAAACGACATAGTATATTGCAAGAAGAATCTAGTTGTTGTTACGTTTATCATCGTTGCCTTCTTCTATTCGGACTTGCCAATTTTTGCGAAGTTTGAACAAAATCCCTAATTCCGGATTCTTTAATTTTCACCTTACACTTTCCTTGAAAATTTTTGTAGCACAATTTCAAGGCAAGTTACAGGAACATACTGTGTTCAAGACTTTAAAGACCCCGTCCCTGTTTTAAAATCCATATGCATATTATTCATATAGTAAAGAAGTCTCGAAAACTACTAAGTGTAGAAAACTATAATTCAAACTAGAGAACCGTAGTAGACATTTCTCGGTGTCCCCATTTAATCACAGATATCCAAGATAATAATGGCTTGATTTTTTGCTTGCTGTCGCTGGATGTCTCGAGGGAAGACTTCGATGAGAGTCCTTATGTAAGCACAGGAACTTGTAATACTGAGAAGAATTGTCTGTTTATGTCACAGAAGAACAGCGATAAGATTATTCGTTCTCAACAAAGATATACCTGCTCTACAGAGAAATAGAAAGGATCTTGCTCGACAATATTAATTATACGGAAAGAAATTGATGTTTTCTCATCTTTCCAGTGAACTTCGACCTTAATTTTTTTTCTTTTTTCTGATTCTTGTATGTTGGAAAGAAATGATTGCTGCCCTTTTGTTTAAACGAAGAATCTATATAATACATATGCAGTTATCTGCGGAGCTGGATTTTCTTGACTTCCCTACTATATTCGTTTTGTAATTTCGGGATAATTTTCTTTTTTGCTCCAGGATCTGAAAAATATTTTATATATCATATAAGGGATAGAGATATTTTTATATTAATCATTACTTTTAAGATATTGAATTCAGTGGTGCAGGAATACAACGAAACACGAATTAAAAATTTATAAATATAGATTAAAGAATTTTTTGAAAAGTCAAGTTAATGTCAATAAAAGAAACGACTAGATTAGATTAACCAGAATAATAATATTAATATTAATTAAATAAAAAATCAGTATTGGATAATGGATAATAATTTAGTAGGAGGGGTGTCGTGTCAATATTTGACTAATGATGCTAATGACCAGGTTCGAATTCTTCCAACTGATACGAGAATTATGAGTAAAACAACAGATTCAATTGGATCTGTTAAACTGAATAAGGGTGTAAATTTACCTGCAAATAGAGTGAAAAGATCTCAATCAATGCCATTTATGATAAAATCAATTTTATCGAAACCGACGGCAGCTTTTAATCGTGATTTTAATAAAAAAAGACATTTAAGAAGTAAAAGTGTTCATTTCGATGAAAAATTACCAATAAAATCATATCAGTTAGATGATAGACCAAGTGTAATTAGTATGGAACCTTCAATTGACACAGGTATAATTAATTTTGATAAAACTATACCACTAGGTAAAATGTATGAGAATGATTATTATGAAGTGGAAAAAAATGGGTTTTATGATTTCAATTTCTCAGTTTTTAATTATGAACAAGGTTTAACAAATTTAAACGTTAATCATTTTTTCAATCACTGTAAAAATGATTTATATTTAGAAAATTTAAATTTAGAATTTATTGAACAAGCTCAAGATTGGGTTTTAAATGGTACCATTTGTGTTAGAAATATTTATTTCAATAAATTTGTTACTGTTAGATATAGCACAAACAATTGGAGAAATAGTACAGATATACCTGGTAAATATGTTAAAAGTGAAAATAATTATGATTTCTTTGAGTTTCAAATTAGTAAATTACTTGATTTAATCAATTATAACTATGATAAACATTCAATAAATTTAGAATTTTGCATTAATTATCAGACTACTGATGACATCAACAATAATAACCATAGTATAGAATTTTGGGATAATAATAATGAGAAAAATTATAGAATGAAATTAGTTGTTGGAAATGAATTAGATTTAAAGACTAAAGAAGAGAATGATATTAAAAGTATTGAAAAACAATTTATGAATTGGAATTTGTCATTTACAGATTCTAACTTAAAAAAAGATAGGAATAAAAAGAAAAGCATTAAGAACTTATTAAATGATGACATTGACAGTGATTATGATATGAATTCGATAGACTTAAATTTTGAAGACAAATTTATATTCAATAAAAGGGGAAATAATCAACTTAATAGCCACAAGGGTGACAGAACATATACTGGAGATAGAAAGAAAATTACTGATAATTTTAACAGTAATGATATTTTGCAAAGTGCAATGGATCAATATCCATTTAAGCATTATAATTTTAAAAATTCATTTAATAGTTAACAATGCATTCATTATAAAACTCAATTAGGGATATTTATGTTTTACATATTCATTTTGAACGGAACAGATATATATATTGATATATTTGCTATTTATCAATATGAACAAAAAATATTACCATATAAGGAAAAAAACTTTCATAATAAATTAGAAAGGGAAAAGTTCTGGTCTTTCAGATTCAATCATCACTTATAGTGACATAAAGTGATAAATAATAACTAGTTTTAAGTTAATTTGGAACTGATTGCAATATTGAACATTAAATTACGCACTATTTACTTGCCTTTTTTTCCTTTAAAACTTCTAGGTTCACATGCAGGAACCCCTTAAATCATTAAAAAGACTTATCTATACATCTTAATAAGCTGAACCTAATATTATTAAATTATTATTAAAGTTTTTTTCGTTATGGTAGGACCCTTCTTCCCCTCTAATCCCGCATGAAAAGCAGGGCACAAAAATTATCGCTTGAACAAATTTGTCTCGAAAAATGTCGCGGATGTTCCGAAACAAAATACGCTGACTATCATACTAGTTAGATGCTAATAAAATGCTGTATTGCATTGTGCACTTTTTTTATGTATGTACCTGAAAAGATATCCCTTGCATGGAATCTCCTCTTTATTTTGGGCCAGTTAAATGTGGCAAATGACGAAAATTTTGTACAGACAGGAACACTGACCAAAAAGAACAACTAAAATAATTTCGAGCCGAATCCGTTCGAATCCGTTCTCGATCAAACACGGTTAATGTCTGCGAGAGATTATGAACGGAAATATATTTATTAGTCTGAAGGCTTTATAATATTTAGATTCG
Organism: Kazachstania kunashirensis; assembly: GCA_003708465.2. Taxonomy (NCBI): domain Eukaryota; kingdom Fungi; phylum Ascomycota; class Saccharomycetes; order Saccharomycetales; family Saccharomycetaceae; genus Kazachstania; species Kazachstania kunashirensis. The sequence goes on from PPOH02000225.1 coordinate 34,151, forward strand.
ACCGTTGTACCCGTTAAAGTCCTTTCCACGAGTCGTGCTACTGTTTCCTCACAATAATAGTTCTTCCCCAGACACATATTATGGATATACAGTAGCCATCGGTGTGATAGCAATTTCGTTGACAGTCAAGTGTACCTGTCATTCTTGCGCGGATTATCTATGTCTGGAAATAATGTGATAATGTTCTTCCACTAAAAAATCCCTTAATTATTGCTATAGTTATACTGCACCAATATTATGAACCGCTCGGTAATCATGTATTGAACCTTGAGTGAAAAGCTTTAGAGGGTATTACATTAATGATCCAGATAATTGTTAATATAATTGGTTATAATATATAAAACTCATCAAAATTTTCGAAGTCCGGAATTTACTTTTAATTTTACCTCTTTGGTTTAATTACATTTTCTTTCTTTCTTACTTATCATCTTGGTCTTATTAACAATTAACTTAACCAACCAGTGAGTGACTCTTTCTACCAATTTACATTTTAATAATATTATTTTATATCCAATATTCCAATATGCTATCTCAAGATCTTAAATTGCTATTATCAATTTTCACATTATTTTTTGTTGTTTATTACAGTTCACATAGGGTAGTTATGAATAGATATAAATTCCTTGTTCCAAAGTTACAATGATACATATCTTTCTTAAAAAAATGTCTTCAATTGATTTTTAAGTATTCATTCAGCTGCTATTATTCATTTTAAATATTCATTATACTTCCTTAAATTTCGATAAAAGTTTTTATGACATTTTGATCTTTTATCAACCAAAGCTTACATTTATTTTATTTTCTAATCAGCAATTGTCATACAATACCAGGTAATTAATAGTTCTATCCCAAAAATATATATGTATATATATTAACAAACTTTTCATTCTTTACGATTCATATTTTGTAAATGTTGTTACTTTTCTTCTATACACACACACATATATATATATATATATTATGACCAGACATTCTTAAATAATTCATTATCATCGAGAGAAATTGTAGAATTATTGACACTATTGCTAGTGTTATTATTATTGGACCCTATAATACCATTATTAAATCTTACTGATGAAGCGGCAGATGATGAAGCAGATGACGTACCTGACATCATTAAGTTACTACCGTTATTGTTTTGATTAAATGCATTCATATTTGTGCCCATGCCCATGTCCATGCTACTGTTTGTCTTTACATTGGCATTTGATTTTGAGTATAATGACAAAATAGATTTCTTTAAATCAGGTCTTTGATTTAGTTTATTTGTACTTTGATTAATATTACTTGAACTATTATGCGCTGATGAATTTACAGAAATTGCTGAAGATAATTTTTCCAAATTTAGTATACTATTACTACGACTACTTGCATTATTATTCTTTTTTGTCATATTAGTATTTCCTACAACCGCAGTATCCTTTAATTTTAAATCATCAAAACTTTTTGTAACATCAGTTGTGTTTATGTTAGATGTGGAGTCGCTTAGCGAATCATTGTCTAAGAGAGTTTTATCAGTGTGAGAGATATGATTAGATTGAGGAATTGTATTGCCTATCCATTTCTTTGATTGATATTTTGTTCTAATAAATGTTTGTAACTTATTTGAATCTAATAAAGTTTTTTCTAAATTTTCCTTAATTTTTGGATCTAAATTACATTCATAGTACGAATTAGCATTGATATTGTTCTTCATTTTAACCAACATCTCTAAATGTTCTTCTTTCCAAGTATCTAAATCAACAGATTTTACTTTTGAAACATGAGTACCTAATGATCTATGAACCCCCGCACATTTGATACATATGAAGACACCTAATGACCAGGAAGCCCAACGCGGATGAGATTGCGTCTTACAATCTGCACAATTTGAGTTATCTGAATCACGAAGCAATGCAGATAGGGCTTTTTTAACAGGTATCGAGGTTGACATTTTAATAATTAAAATCTCTTCTTTTCAATGAAAATGCACTAATAACAGAATGGAAAAAAAAAAGAGTGTATGCTATTAAATCAATATAAATTATTCAACACTATCTTCCAACCGTATGAAACAATACGAGGAATCGTTCTCTTATACAGCATTCAATAATGCTCATGAGAAACACATATAATATTAAAAACATCGAAAAGTAATTGATCAATGTTTCAAATAAAGAGACCAAACAGTACATCGCTATTAACGACCAGACTGATAATACATCATCATACTAAGGTTATTCTTAACCTTCGAATAGATTTACACGTATTTAACTTGTTATAAAGTATTGAATTAATATATATGTATAAGCTGTACATGGATAAGTATCTTTATAGCGGTTGATTAGAATAAGAAGATTTGATCATCCATCTTGGATAAAGGCTTAGCTTTTGCGTAACCTAGAGCAGCTGCCATTCTCTTTGTAGAAGAAACCATTCTTGGTGGTCCACATAATAACAATTGGACACCTTTTTGCTCTGGAGAAGGCATTTTTTCTTTTAGAAGGTCTTGAGTAACATAACCGACACCGCCTTCCCAATCATCACGGTCAACTTTATCTAACAAATAATGGATTGTAATTTGATTTGGTCTTTTCCTTGCCATTTCATCTAATTCTTTCTTTAAAAAGATCTCACTTTCACAAGAATTACCATAAATCAAGGAAACTTCGGTTTTATCCTTTGGATCATCTGCAATAGCTTTAATAATTTGGTACATTGGTGTAATGCCTGTACCACCTGCAACCATACCTAATTTCTTACGACAGTTTGGGGTATAATCGTAGAAACCAGCTGGACCACAAACATTAATTTTGTCACCAATTTTCAAATCACCAATCATCTTGGAGATGTTACCAGTTGGATAAGCTTTAACTAATAATTCGAAGAACCCATTAGATTCGTAATCCAAAGAAATTGGAGTGTATGATCTCAAATAATTTTTATCATCAATAGTAGCCTTAATAGAGATATGTTGACCAATTGGTAAACCAAGAACATAATCATAGGATGGTAAACCGAATCTATATATAGCTGTCTCTTTTGTGATATAGGTTTTGGAAATGAGGGGATATTCATGGAATTCATTCTTTACTAATGCACTTTTCCTCTTATTTTCCTCTTTCTCCTTTTCATCATCAGACTCATCGATATCATCAGGAATTTGTGACACATCTGTCTTATAGTGATAGGTAAATTTATAAAAAAGCACGATAGCTAACGTGATTAACAAGAAAAAAATATCGAAATACTTAGCATTAAGCAAATAGCTCGACAATCTCTCCTTATTAAAAGCTTCTTGTTCTTCTACATTATTCGATAAGAACATATCTGCGTCATGTACTATTGCTCTATTCATCTTGAAAATGATAATAAAAAAACGAAACAGAGAAAATATCGATCAACAAACAAATGTAAGAAATATAATATATAATAAATAGGATAACGGAACCTCCTGCTATCTTTGAGAAAATTTTTAACTAAAAAATACTTAAAAAAAAGACAAAAAGATAATTAAAATGAATATTAGTAGGAAACAAAATTATGCAGAGGGCTCTATCAGTTGTTAATTTTGCAGGAATTGAATGAGCTCCGTTTTTATGGTGCACACACGCAAGGGATCAAATCAATGAGAACAGTGATTGAAATGAAATTGCTTACTTTTATTGTAAAATTGGTGCATAACTCGCTTTTCTATCGAAAAAAAAAAAATTCAAGAAAGCCAAATTTTTTTCTACTATGATATGTACGCAGTAACTACCTCGTTTAATAAGAAATGGGTGCCATGGAAACTGTCAATTGCGATTGTATTAATAAGCGAAGCCAAAGGGCTAGTATCCTTGCTTCTATTTAGAATTATTCTTTGGTGGTGATGAGGTGATTTTTTATACAATTGTAGGATAAGAATTTCAACTATATAGTGTTTTGTCATTATTTAGTTTCTTTTTAAATAACCAATGCTAATTTCCTGTTGTAGAATCTTTGAACATGTCACCTGAAGGTCCCGTGAGTTTTATATACGCATCTGTACCCTGACCCCACAAGCTTTGGATATCTATCTTTCCGCCAAACAATTCTAAGTATGTTTTACATAAGGGTAAGCCAAATCCCATACCGGCGATGTTATTGACATGTTGTCCTGGCAACATTTCATCCTCGTTAGCTGATTGAATATTATCAATATGAGATTCGGTTGTCTTTTCTTCAATAGCGGTTGTGTATGAATAATCAAATATTTTGGATTCGATTGCAGGTGGGATGCCACCGCCGAAATCTCTAACCCTTATAACTAATTCATTTGGTGTTGAATTGAATAAACTTATTTGAATCTCTCTGGGTACATTTGGATCTGTGTAATCCTTTTCAATTGTAGCTCTCATTGAATTTTTCAATATTTCTGTCATTACATATTCTAAAATAATTGGAATGCATGAAAATGTAATATTTTCACCTTCCATAAAATTTAAATGAATTGGAGGATGATCATATTTTAACAAACATAAATCATTAACAAAATCATAAATTCTACTAATAAGCTCTGAAATTTTAACATCTTTTTGTATAATACCAATTTTTTTATCATTTGAAAAAATTTCATGATTTTTGGTTGAATCATTCGATAAAAGGTTTACATAATGTGTTGCTAATAATTTCATTGTAATTCTATTTTTCAAATGAGTATTCAAAAAATTGAAAACCGATTTTCTTGGATATAATTGCATTATTTCTTTCATACCATCTGATAAAATCTGTAAAGTATCCTGATGATCATTTAAGAATTCATTCAATACTTTTAACATTATATCTTTATTAAATAAATCGTAAGGAAATCTATTTGACAATAGTGATGTCAGTGTTTTCAAATATAATGAATAAGTTTGTTCAATTTTTGGATTTAAAATTGCAATATATGGTAATTGTTGTAAGGCTGTTAATTGTTTACAAGTATAAGTTAATAAATAATTCATTATTTTAATATTTAAAATATAAATTTCATTTGATTTTAATGGTGTCTTATATTCTGTTAAAAAATCATATGACAATGGTGGTACATTTTTTTTCGAATAATCTTGTATTAATAATTCAATATTTGATCTAATATTATAATGATCTTGGAAACTTAAATTTGAAATCAATGCCGTGTCCGTACTATTAAATCTAGTACCAATATTTTTAATAGATCTACTATATATGAATCGTATCAATTGTCTATTAGCAATATATTTATGACGACAACATAGTACGGAGCGACCCAAACGAAACATCTTTTTTCTATGTCAAAAGCAATAGTTAAATCGGTATCCCTTGGGTATCTTAATCATATGCTAGCACTTCACAGATTTATATAATATATATATATATATATATATATATTATATACTTTAATGTCATCGATTGAAACAAAATTGAGTCACTTTAAAAAGTTCGCATTAACGGAACAAAAATAATTTACATAATCTGTAAATCTGCTTCTACCAAGAATCGAACCACAGACTAATATACAAGGGGCTCATAACCCTACACTATGTGCCGTTCAATTGTTGGCCAATGCTATGTTAGCAATGAATAAGAGAGCATAACAACTAACACTGGACAGGTATATATATATAGCTATATATATATACCTGTGTGAAAGATGGCAATCGTGTTTCTTCGCCACGTATCAATATTTCGCACTATTTTTTACTAAGAAACCGCCGCAGAAAAATACAAATATTTTACAGCAAACAGCAAAAAATTTATTTTTGAAATTCATTTTGTAATCCCTTCAAAAATTTATTTTATATATACTTATTTACATTGGGCTTGTTCATAGGATAAATAAATAGAATAGAATAAAATATATCATAGAAAATTAAAGTTTGTTTTTTAGGAATAGGAAAAGATGTCATTCAATTCATTTAGTAGTAGTCTAGGTAAAAAATTTCAAGAACTTTCAACAACTGTATCTCAGAAGACACAAGAAATATCAACTAATTTACCAAATTTAGCTCAATCGACTCAACGTTTGGTTCAAGAAAAATTGGGTAATGTTACAGATATTTCACAACTGCCACAAGAATATATCGAATTAGAGAAAAAAGTTGATACAATTAAATTAATCTGTGAACATTTTTTACAAATTACAACAATTTATGAAAATGAATCATACGATTATCCAAAATATATTAAGGACTCAGCCAATGAATTTTCAAAAATTTTTACAACAAAGGTTCAAGAATTATCTCATGCATCAAGTGCAACAGAAGCTCAAAATATTTTAATTTCACCAAATGCAACGACTGAACCAAAAACTTTAAATTATGCTTTAAGTAAAGTTGCTTTAAATTCAAGTGAATTATTTAATCAATTATCATCATCAGCTTTAACACCAAATGATAATAAAATTTCATCAATTTTATTAAATTTTAGTAATATTCAAACTAAAATTGCGCAAGAAAGATTGAAACAAGATACTTTAATTCAAACAAAATTCAATAAACAATTAAGAGATGAATTATCAACTAATATTGGTAGAGCAACAAAAGCTAGAAAAGATGTACAAAATAAAAGATTGCAATATGATGTTGCAAGATCAAATTTATTAAATGCTAAACCAGAAAAAGAAGCTTCATTAAGAGTTCAAATGGAAGCATTAGAAGATGAATTTGCTCAAGTTACAGAAAATGCAACATTTATTATGCAAGAAGTTTTATCAAATTCAAAATTTTTAATCGATTTAAATCAATTAGCTCAGGCTCAACTAAATTATTTCGAAAATTCATCAAATTTAATGAAAGATTTTATCGAATCAAACAATTTTGAAACTTCTGGTGAAAATGATAAAACTTCAACCACTGATAAAAAAACTAAATTAGAAAACTCTGATAAAACAGGTATTCAATTAGATGCTAATGATAATGATGATTAAATTTGCTGCTACTAATAAATGTTTTTTCTTCTTTCCCTCCTCATCTCCTCTTTTTTTGTACAATGATCTAGTTTTATGTATCTATATAATAATCTATAATTTAAAAGAACACAAAAGTCAATAAAAAAAAAAAAAAGAATGCAATATGAATTATGTCGTTGGTATGTAACGACACATATTTTCTTTTTTGGGTATTCTGGCCTATGACCCAATAATACCTACAATTTAAAAATAATATTCATATATGTAATGCATATGACATTAACACTAGTTTTTAGCAAATTATATAATATCCCTCTGGTTGAAATGAATCACTTTTGCATTTTACCTCTATTAAAAATAATGTTTAGTATCAATTCTGCATTTTTATTGGTGTCATTTTTTTTTCTAGAAAATTAAAAAATAAACATACGAAATATCTTTCAGTTGCAAACAATACAAGAGACAGATATAGGGAATATTTGATATAAATTGTACTATTACTGTAGCACAAGAGAAAAATGAACTTCGAACAACAAGCTGAACAATTAGAACATACTTACGAAAGATACCTGGTGCTGATTTTAAAACAACTCATCAAGGTTCTCCAAATTGCCATTCCTTTTTGTGTAAACTTTAGTAAGGAAAACCCAACGATGTTTCTGGCAATTGTAACATTTGCACTCCTATACATTACGTGGAAAATAGTGAAAAATATATATGTCATAATCAGAAGGTTAATTTCATTTTATCTCATTGTATTAGCTATTTCAATATATTTGCGTGGATGGGATCAATTCATAAATTATGATGTTCCATATTTTTATAATAATATCATGACGGTTGATAACGGATATAAATTTGGTATGGGTATCAAATACTCAGTCGTTCAATTAAAATTCTATCTTAACTACCTTTACCATTATTTAGAGGGTCTACAATAGACAAAGAATTGGAAATGCAATAATCAAAAGCATTCCAATCAAAATATTATATATTTTTTATTTAACTACAGATCAATACACTTAGATCGATGGGGTTACAAATATCTAAAAAAACCATCAACTTAAGCAACTCTTCTGTTTTCTATGACTATTTTTTGTTTTAACTATGTATATTTTTTTATCGCTTTGTGGATTATAAATTAGAAACCATCTGCACCTTACAATAAAAGGATAACTTCGAGAAAACTATTCAGTGTAAGTGCAATTGTTCGAAGGAGATATAGGATTCTCTTATTGCATTTTTACTTATATCCAACATGCTTAAGTTCTACCTTAAGAGATTTGCAATTTTCGCAACAGTTTTAACTGTTCTGACAAATATTTATTCTTATACGTACCCTTCATTAAATCCTGTTAATTGTTCATGGCATTGTTTTGATGATTCAAACAAGGGTCTAATCCCTCCAGAAAACTCAAGCTTAACCGATAAAATTGTTTTCTATACAAAACGTTATTTTAAAGATGTTATTAATACACAATTTTCATCACAAAAAGATGAGAAGGTTACTCAAAATGTTAAAGATGTTCATATAATGGCACTCGGTGACCCCCAAATTAAAGGCGTTTGGCCTAGTACTCCATATATTTCTAGATTAGACACTTTTGGTAATGATTATTACTTAGGCCATATTTTTAAGACGATGAAGAATAGATTAGATCCATCTCATGTTGTTGTTATGGGTGATTTATTTTCTTCTCAATGGATTCCTGATTCTGAATTTTATAATAGAACTAGAAGATATATGAAAAGATTATTTAACAGGGAAACAACTTCAATTGAAAAAATTAAAGAAAAAAACCACAGTTCTAATCCAAATTTATTCCAGGTAGATTGGCAAGCATGGGGTAATGAATTTAATGCTAATTTAAATGAACATCCTGAAGACTTTGGTTTTGGCTTTAAGGATGTTAGTTCATGGACTGATGGTGATGATTACTTATTTGTTAATCTAACTGGTAATCATGACGTTGGTTACTCTGGTGATGCTACTTATCAACATTTAACAAGATACCAAACATTATTTGGTAAAGATAATTTCTGGATTGAATATGATACAGACACAGATCACCCATGGAGATTAGTAGTATTGAATGATTTATTGCTTGAAGGACCTGCTCTTCAACCTGAGTTTGTAACTTACAACTGGGAATTTTTAAGACAACTAGAGGCTCAAAATTTTACTGGTAGTACTATATTAGCTACACACGTTCCATTCTATAAAGTAGAAGGCTTATGTGTAGACCCGCCAGAATATAGATACTATCCAGAAGATTATCCAAAGGAGCCATACAAGGCTAATTTATTAAGATCTCAAAATCATATCAGTGAAGAAGTTACAAATAAAGTTTTCAGCTTAATTTTTGGTAATGGTAAACCAGGCATGGTATTAGTTGGCCATGACCACGAGGGTTGTGAAGTCGTTTACAACAAGTTCGAATCAAATAATTCATGGGTAGCGACAAAAGAGACTATAGAAGGTGCTGACTACCATCTACAAGAAATTACAGTCAGATCAATGATGGGTCAATTTTATGGAAATACGGGTCTTTTGACTGGTCATTTCAATGAAGCAACCAAGTTCTGGGAATGGAAATTCACTTTATGTCCGTTCTCAATTCAACATGTTTGGTGGTTCTCCAAGGTTTCTGCCATTGTAACTTTACTTGTATGGTCTACCTTATTTGTATTATAATTACTACATAGAAATCTATAATGGCATCTTTTTTACAGAGAATGAAACAAAGTAATAATAATTTCAATTAATTATCATTGAACACAACTTGAAATATGCGATAAAATAACATACTGTAATGGTTAGTATATTATTAGTGAAAATTAAAAGATGAATAAATATATAAGTTACAAATGTAGATAATGGGAAAAATCAAGTCTTGCCAAGTCGTAGTTGTTGTAACAGCTGTCGACCATGTGATATGTCATCAACGAGTTTGCCGGCTTCATTAAGAGAAAGTTCATTTAATAATTTGTCTGATTGTCCGTTAATATCATTAAATTTCAAATTAGCATAATCTAATTTGAAATTTATTTTCTCAATAACAGACCAATCATCCAACTTAAATATTTTAAAATCACCAATTTCGAAGTTTTCGTTCTTGAATTTTGGTTCACCTTGTCTCAAAAACCATATAGTTTCACCAATTGCGACCTTCCAATCTCTTTCTCTCAACAAAGATAATGCAAGATTTTTTTCTAATGGAGTGACGGCAAAATAATAATTATAGAAGAGACTGAACATCTCTAAACCTCTAAAGTTTTCCATAATACCATCAAATTTCAAATCGTTATCAGTTGTATCAATACTACATCGGATAGTATCCCATTGCTGACTTGATCTAAAAGCGTCTAAAGGATTTGGTGGATTTACTCCCAATGGTACATCATGCAATCTCTCAATGTTACACAAATCGACACTTCGTCTATAACCACCAAATTTACCATCATTGGCACATAGATCATTATTATATATTTCATAACCCATAATGAATTCTTTAATACCATTTGGTAATTTTAGAGTTCCGAAATCGGTCGAATACATATCTTCTAATACCTTGCACTTTTTTGCTTTCGTCTCCATCTGTTCTTCAGTAAACGGAATAATAGGTTTCAAAAATTGAGCATCATAATCTTCATCCTCATATGAAAATGTAGAAAGAAGAGAAATATTATCATCATTGTCATCATTATCATAGCCAGATTCTTTCTGGACTTCTTGTTCTTGAACATCTTCTTTTATGTTCTTATCCAGAGAGGGTAAATTATGAAGATCCAGCTTTTCTTGCTGGTCAACAATAACATTCTCAGACGCACTAATATCCAAAGCACTTGGATGAGGTGAGTTTCTGTGAAACACTTGATTATTCTTGTTTACAGCAACAGCACCAGCTGCGAGAACAGCACCAGCTGCTGCCGAATAAAGTGAGGGTGTTTGATTTAGTGATTCCAATGCAATATTATTTGTTTTTTCAGTGCGACTAAGTAATGATGGAGTGCCAGATCTCGGAGTGTTTGTATTACTTGATATTTGGCTATCTGGTGAAATAATTGAACCAGCAGCAACAGACTTTGTTTCCTTTTCCATACTCAAAGCAGCTGCATCGGACCATTTTAAGTCACCTGCTGGCCTTACAGGAACAGGTTTGAATTCAATAGTATTTAATTGCTCTTGAATTTGGCTTGATGTAACTGGTTTTTCTTTTGCAACTTTGTTTGATTTATATTTAGAGGGAGATTCTACTTGCGGAGACGGACTTCGAGTTTCACTAATCTCACTAGAAAGTAGCCTCTCGGACGAAGCACCTTTAGGCGTAGGATCCAATTTAATGGATATCGTTGGGCCCTGTGAAGCACTTAAGGTAGCTGCATTCTTGGCAGCCAACTTGGCTGCTTTTTTAGCTTCCCTTTCAAGTTTTCTAAGTTCCTTCTTAGAAAGTTTGGACGTTGCTGCGTCACTATCCAACAATATTGAACCAGCTTGACTACTCATATCGTCATCGTCGTCATCGTCGTCATCATCACCTTTTTGTGCAAATGATTGTGATACTTCGTGGGCAATCAACTCATTTGAATGTAAATCTAAATCATCGTAAATAGATTCATCCTCTACAAAACCTTCCTGTTGATTCGATTCAACGTAAAAGTCGATATCATCTTTTATCTCATAAACCTTTTCGGGGCTAAGTTGCTCGTTAGCTAATAGTCTTAATGCTAATTCCATTTGCTGTTGATGCCATCTAAGTCTGGATTGTAATGCCTTGGTTTCTTCTAATTTTTGCTCATTCATGATTGAATGTGTCTTTTTTTTCTTATTCAACATAAATAATTTATCAACTTCAATCTGTAATAGATCATATTCTCTTTCGAGTTCATCAATCTGTCGTAATAGGTAATTTGAAACTTCTTGTCTTTCTTTTTCTTCAGGTTCTAATATCTCAGATTTTTTCAGACTTATATTTGAATAGGCCTTCTCCTTTGATGCTTTCTCTACAGCCTTATATTTTTCCATAGCTATTTCAACAGACTTTCTATGATCCAGTAGGGCTTCTTTGTCTTTGATTTCGGGCGAACTTTGCCACGACTTGATTTGTTCTCTCAGTCTTTGTAACTTTTTGACCTCTCTTTTTAAGTCTGATTCTAATTTTTCCTTTTGAGGTGGATTATTCGTACATGCTTCATGTCTTTCATAGTAAGTATCAAAGATTTCTAGACCTTCATTGATCTTTTTGAAAACCCTATCTATTTCTTGCTGGAGTTTTCTATGAGCCATGTTTGGAGTTGTAATTTAACAATCTAAATAAATTTATTAATCTAATAACACGATTTAAGATATTCTTTTGATCTATCAACTTTCAACAAAACACACCAGTTAAATAAATGCAATAAAATTAACAATTGGTGAACACTCTAATCAATTCGAATTGTCGGTTCTTAAATCAAATTAATAGTAATAATTTCTTGAAATGTTAGGGTCTATTAATTGAAAAAGAAATCTCATAAAATCTCAAAAAAATCTTAAAAAATATCTTAATTAGTGAATTACCAATAGTGAATGAATAATCTAATGATGTTATACCTTAATTTGAAATGTACTAAAAGAGAAGCTTTTCAAACTCTATAATAATTTTTTGATCTTTTTTTCAATTTTTTTTATTGAAATTTCGTTAATTAAAATCACTGACTTGCAATTACCGAAGAAGAAAACCAGTAGTAACTCGCTCTGCTTAGCGACTTCTCTGTTTCACTCTGCTTTTATTTTTTATTATGAGAAATTTTTCAAATAAAACGTTAAAATTTCAAAAGACGAGATTTGCTGAGTCCATCATTATCCACGGAGTGCACGTGACCATTTTGGGAACGAATATCCAACTACTTAATAAGTAACATCATTCATGTTGAATTCCAAATGAAGCTTTTCATGAAAGAGGCAATATATTTCACCAAAATATTAGTCCACTTTCACTTTTTGGTTACAAAAAATCGAAATTAGCCGCCGTTGCATACTTCATATGTTTTCGTACGACTTAAAGTTCATAATACTAACAAATGAATGTTTTGCACATCAAACTATAATAGAGACATTCATACTACCAATTGAATATATCTTTAGTTGCTGACTCTTATACGGCTCATATTGAGAAGGTGGCCGTGCGCTATAGTTAATATATTAGCATACGCATCACTTAAGAGAAATATATACTCAGCACTACCAACAGTCTAACTACTATGCAATATCCGGTTAATATGTAACACCATTCCACTCCAAACACTCCCAACCTTCTGTGAGCTCAAGTGAACTCTTTTATATCACTAATTAAACAAGATCGACTTGCTCGTTTTTGATATATATATATATATAACGCCACCCAGACACCACTGATCACGGCATTGTGCCAATGGATGAAGAAAAAGTAATAAGACAATTTTGAGTTCTGTAAGTCTTTCGATGCCCACTGTGATGATGATAAACGAATCATTACAACGTCATTTAGAGTACTTTCAAGGTATTAAAGAAAAATAGAACCACGATACAGTTTAAGGTTTTGATTAAAGTTGAAGTTCCGATATAGGGGGAACTATACTTGTGTGATTACTTTTCTACCCGTTACACTTACTGTTTATTTACGGGAAACAGTTTCAATCCTAAACAAAATAACGTTATCGAAGTTATTCCCTTGAAATATATCCAAACTTTTGCATCTCTCTGAATTCACCAACATCTTTGTAAGGAATAATCATCAATTTCGACAGGTACACAAAGAAGCATTCAGTTTTACGACCATTTGTGTTTTTTCATTTTGTTTTGTTATCAAAATAAATAGTAAACAAAACGTATCATAACAAACATTAAAGAAATAAACTTGTAGTTACGTTTATCATAATTCCAAAGAAAATACCACATATTAATACAAATGCTATCTATCGAGCAAAGATATAATATTTGTCTTATGGCGGAGACTCATCCGAAATGGACCCAACAAGAACTAGCTAGATGGGCTTACGAAACTTTCCAATTACCAAAAATTCCATCTCAAGGGACAATATCAAGAATATTAGCTAAGAAAGCCACTTATATGAATTCAAAAGAGCACGAAAAAGATGCGAATAGAATTAGAAAACCAAACAATTTATTAGTTCGCCGTATCTTACAAGAATGGATCAATCAGAGTTTATGGAATGGTAACCCAATAACTTCTCCTATCATACAAGAAACAGCGCATGCTGTGTGGCAAAGAATTCCTGCGAAGTTTAGAGAAGGTCATGGTTCCTTTAGTTATAAATGGATCTCAAATTTTTTGGCGAAAATGGATGTAAATATTTCAGTTCTTGATGAAGAGATGCCTAAGATCCCAAAAGTTTGGACTTTTGAAGAAAGAAGTTATTTAAAAGAATATTTCTCAAAACTGCCGGCTAGAGATGTATTTACATTAGATGAAACATTTTTAGCATATAATCTACCATTAGATTATGCTCAATATGAAACTAGTAGTATACAAAGAAAAGTTGAAGTTGCAACAGTTATGTTATGTGCAAACTTAGACGGTACAGAAAAATTGAAGCCGCTGGTGGTAGGTAAATATAATAATTATAAAAGTTTTAGAAATTACTTTCCCAATGAACCATCAGATTCAGATGCTCAATCAAGCTTAGGTGAAAAAATGGCCAAAAAATTCGATATCTCTTACCAAAGTAATAGAAAATCTTGGTTGACGAGTAATTTATTTCACGATTGGTTAGTGAGGTGGGATAAAAGGTTGGTCGCATACAATAGAAAAATTTGGATTGTATTAGATGATTCATGTTCTCACAGAATTATAAATCTACATTTACAAAATATTACATTAATATACACATCTGCTAATTCCAAATTTTTACCTTTTAACTGGGGTGTTTTAGATGAATTCAAGACAAGATATAGAATTCAACAATATAATGCATTGATAGATTTACAACATAAATTTGAGGAGAAAACTAAACAACCCTTTTATATTAGTTTTGAACAAAGTGAATTGACAATGTCTAATGCATTTAAATTTATCACACATGCATGGAATGATATACCATTGGATACCATCAAAGCTAACTGGAAAAGTTCGGGTATCATCCCATCAAACCTAATCCATTTAAATGAAAATATCAGTATGGCTTTTAAGAAAAATGAGGTTCTAGAAGCAGAGTTGGATGCATTATGTCATAAATATCGTTGTATGAAACAATGGGAGTATGACACGTTACTAGACTTAAATATGGAGAATAGGAGCGCCAACTTTTTGAGCATGGAAGAATTAGTTGAAAGTTCAATAATTGAAAACATGGAACCGGGTGATGACATTAACACGAATAGTAAAAATATTGGAATCAGTAGTTCACTTGACAGTGACGAAGATGGACTGTTGGAACTTCCTGATGATGATGAATTTCATCAAAAAACTGGTGCCACCCAAAATATGTTACACCAGTCGAATAGCATAGAGAATTTCAATTTTACTCAATTTACTGATAATATAGCTAACGCAAATATAATTAATTCAGAAAGTATAAAATCTGATAATAAGCATAATATTTTATCAAACGATAATATTACCGATGGTGGAATCGATAACAACTTCCAAAAATTCTTAAATGAGCCGTATTTACAAGATTTGCAAAACAATTACTTTAACGTTAGTAACCTTATAGATAGACCGAATCTGTTCCTGCCCAATTCTAATTCAAATATGAATGGTATTGATATGTCATTACCATCTAATGATTATTTGAATAACGTCTTTGGCAACACAATGTCATCCTCATCAGCTTCTCCACAAACAAATACACTATTACCTATGTCAACTTATCCACTTAATACAGGTACAAGTCAGTTCATGAACACTCAAATGAATAATATACCAGACACAATTAACTCAACAACACAAACTTCTACTATTGTTGATTCCACTATATCAGTGGATAAAACGTCACTTTCAGATTTTGAAGTTCCCGAACTAAATCAATTACTAAATCAGAGAAATCCTATCGATGATATGGTAGGTGATGTACATTCTGGTGTTACATCGAAGGAAGGTAAGTCACCATTATCACATAACATTAAAATTAACTCTAGAGAGACAAATATTAGTGTAGCAAAATCCTTGTATAAAGTCATCATGCACTCCGATACTAATGATCTAAACCTTTCGAAAAGTGCACAAAGTGAATTACGTGCAACGTATAGGTCATTATTGAAAAGAATAAGGAAATCAAGGAAAAATAATAACAAGGTAAATAAAGCGACAAGCAACACATCTCTCGATAATATATTCGATCAAGCAAACCAAAATATTGGATTTGTAAACTCTACTAATTTTCTATAATAATTAATAAAAAATTGGTTGCATTATATTATTGATAAATAATACACAATAATGAACATATATTTATCTAAATTACATATTAAACAATTCTTACAGAGTCATTCAATTTTGGTGCTATTTTTATCAATTATGATGTGACATTTCATTTAGTTTGTCGACAGGATCGTATAAAATACCTCTATTGCGCAGATCAAGGAAATCGATAGCATATTTTGAGGTATCTTGTTCAACTATTTCCAAAATATTTTTATTTACTCGGTAACTTCTTTCTGCTTCCAATAGAGTAGCTCGAATAGGGGATTTAATTTCGTCTACTGTTGTATCATCATCAATAGCCCCAATTACACTAATATATCTTTCACCTAAATAATCATAAGAGTACAATAATTGTTTCACAAAATTTGGCATGTTAGTAGTGTATTCGATCAGGAAGTCCCATAACTCCACATCTCCCCAACTTTTCACAAACTCAAGTGCTAATGATGGATCATTTAATTCATCAATAATAATGGAAAGTGCTTTCTTGCTCTCACCTATTCTGCCCCATAAGTAAATTAATTCATGATACAAACCAGTCTGTGGAGAACATAATTCGATTGCTTTTTCAACATCATAATGGCTTTTATTTTTCAAAAATTTTAATAATGGTTTTTTATCAAATCTAGAAAACAGATATATCATTTCATTTTCATAGTTTTTCAATCTTTCTGGGTCTTCAACATCGAGCTTTCTCAGAATACATAAGAGTAATTTATCAACATCTGTCTTTTCCTTTTGCTTTTCAAAGATATATATTAGTTTGTCAATAGAAATCGATTTTCTATTACTCACCAGCAACTCAATAGGGTCCCAGAAAATTTTCTCTATCTCTTCAATGGTTAGATCATTTATTTCTGTTTTTCGAAGTTTGTTGTTGTTGAATGACGGTATAAGTATAATATCCATCAATCTGTCCATTACTTGGGGTAAAAGGTGTGGTTCCATCCGAAGTATTTCGAGAACTTTTGAATGTTTCAAATCTATCATGTATGGTAATGCTTTAGAATATTTTTCTTCTCTTATATATAATGATATTATTTGGTTGATGTAGTATGTTTTATACTGATCATCTTTATTGCTCAAACCTCTTAATTTTTCTTGTAATTCTTTAGTATTCAAAAGTTGGGTTGGCCAAATTTGTATTAATTTACTGAATATACTCTCAATGTGATTATCTAACGTAAAATTTAAAATTTTGTCATAGATGGAATTTTCAGATTTCAAATTTTGTGGCACAAAGTCAACTAAATAATCTAATTTTGCCTGTTCCAGTGAAATATTGATTATGTGGATCCATTCGTCATTGATAATTTCCAACAAGTGATTTTTGTTTGGAATATCATCTTGAGCATTAGAATCAGAAGTAAAATCTTGAGTTACTTTTATAATAGTTGGTGCTACATCACTCCATTTATTTTCATCTACAAGTTCATTAACATATGTTAATCCAATTTTCAAACGTTCTTCCTCGTTTATAACGTAATGTGCTATCTTCCAAGCTTCAAAGTATTTATTTCGTTTAATGAACCAATCATAATGATCTTTCAGCGTTAATTCTTGGATCTTGATAGCATCTGATGGACATATCAAGTAATACTCTATTGGTAACTTACCGTTAATATCAACGTGTTTTCCTAAATGATAGTCATTAAGTGATAAATTTTCATAATTTTTACAGACAATTTCGTCATTGTAGACTTCCTCGTCATTTAGTAAATTAAATATTTTCAATTGAGGTGGTAATTCTTTTAATTTTAAGTCATTTTGATTATCGAACTGTTTTTCATAACCCAAACAAAGCAATTGGTCGTCTTTAAAGGATGCGATTCCTGCAATTAACATAGATATGCAAAAATGATGTTCCAATTCGACTTCTTTATCTGGCATAGCTCTAAAGCTTGAAGCAGCACTTGAAAGCATTGAACCTATATTACCGTGAACAAAGCCATCCTGATTATCTTTTCTTATCAAAGAGATTTTAAAAGTCCATACAGTATCCATCCATCCAATTATTATTCTATCACGTTCAGGGGTATATACATGAGGTTTAAATAACTCAAATCTATTTGAGTTATGATTGCTTTTGATGTTGGGTAGATCTACCGTAAATAATATTTTTCTGGAATGTATGTCAAAGAAATTAATTCCCTTCGATGTGAACCAAAATAAAATTTCTTCAGTTTTATGTATTGCTAAGATCGGACTCTCTTCTTTTGAAAGAATTGTATCAGTCCTATTACCTAACCAGTTACGTTGTGATAATACTAATTCACCTGCCATACCTCCTGATACGAAAGTTTTTGTTGTTAAAAAATTTGTATCTAAAACTACTGAGTTTAGAGGTCTCTTGAAATCAAAGGCAGTCAAATCCTCGGACTTTATATCATCAACAAGACCTATTACAATGGTTCCATCAATTGATGCAGTAGCAAAATTAATACCATCTGTATATATCGATAAGATAGATGATCTATGGCATTTTAGGGTATCGATTAGTTCAAAATTTGGTGAGGTGAAATATAGAAGACCTGAATGTGTACCAAAAATATAAACAGACTCATGAAAAGTGCATGCGGAAATTGTATCTCTTTGGAATAATCTAATTGGTAGATTTTTTAGTCTAGAATATGTTAGGAGTGGTGGTTCATCATCTTCATCGTCTTCAGTCGTACTTGCAGTTTCATTTTCAATAGAACTAGAACCATTTTCGGAATCGTTTAAATCCTTTGTGTCATCATTACCTGAATTACTTACACTTATCGATGTATCAATATGATCAGCTTGCTCATTCAGCTGTATTTTATCATTTCGAATAGCATCTAAACCCTCCGAAACGATGAATGATTCTTCTTCTTCTTCCATGGTGTGCAGCTTTTGTAACCAGACAATATCGCAGATGCAAACACCTCGAAACACACTCTCTATCCGCCTCTGTTTGTATGTTTTTGTTTGTCATGTTTGTATTAAACATTCATTTTCAATTTAGGGTTCTCAATGGCCTTAATTTAGGTCAAAACACAACCGCATCATAATCAGAAATTTTCAATTTTTGAAATATAAATATTTTATTATCTAAGCAAATATTGTCTATAGTATATATTGCAGAGTGAGTCTGGGTTGATTTGGTGCGGTTGCAGTTGTTGAAGATGGCCAGAGCAAGAAGGGGAATGCTGTTGCAATGTGATCCATCGATCAAAGCATTGATTTTGCAGATCGATGTACAGCGTAACGATATTATTCTGGAAGAGTTGGATGATACGCATTTGCTAGTGGATCCAACAAAAGTTGAGTTTATTAAGCATGAACTCAACAGGTTATTGTCCAAGAACATATATAATCCGATGGATGAAGAGGAAAATCAGTAATAAAAGAATGTAATAATAATAATATATAAGTTTTAAGTAAGGTAGATAACAAAAAAGAATCAATCAGAAAAATAAGAGATATCAAATCCTTATTCTTCTTTTTTATAAATATATACAAGTCCTGTTTTCATCACATTTATACCAGCTAATTCTGTTTCTTCAATCTTAGTTCTTCTCTAATCTTTTGCTTTTCAGTTTGAACATCCAGACCATATTCCTCTTGTAATTTTTTCTCCAATTTAAGCCTTTTCTCCAAACGTGCTTTCTTCATTCTGGCTAACTCTGCTTCGATTTCATATCTTTCCTTTGGTATCTTATTCAGTGTCTCAGGATCTGGCCAAAAACCAGGGACATTTAATTTTTTATCTGTGTCTGTACCGACATAATACATAACAGCCACAGGTGCTAATAAACAAAATGAAAATCTGAAAATCTCCAATTGTGATCTTGTGTATCTAAAGGGTAATCTAAATTTCATCCTGTTTTGTTCCTGTTTATTTCAGTACGATTATTGTCCCTCAAAAGCTGGGTTTCCTTGTTTTCATTAATATTACTATTCTTTTTTTTTTTAATTCAATTTTATGTTCTCCGATGAAAAACTACTAGAAATATTAATATTTTGAAAGCAGTGAGTGAAATTACAACTTCACTCATCTAATTGAGCAAATAAGGTAAAACAAGAAGAGAACTGTTAGGACTCGAGTAAAGTGTTGATGAAATGGATCATGGTGCTCAAGGGATCAATTTCACTGAATTATTTGCGGAATTAATTGATAGCAAAGGTGAATTGAATGATTCGATTTCAACTTTTTTATATTATATGTTTCCGAGAGATCTGTTCATCAGAGCATTGTCATTGCTAGAATCCAATGATATGATGATATATGCATTTGATAATAATGAAGAGAGTAATTTGAGTACGCATAATAGTACAAGTACCGAAACAGCTGGTAGCGTTGATACATCTATTCATATTACAAATACAATAAACGATAATAGTCCGAAAAAAAAATCACTAAATAATGATATTACAGATTATGAAGAATCTGGTAACAAATATAAGAATGAAACTTTCGAAAAGTTACTTCGGAATGTTTATGATGATGATTATCAACTTTTATATAGATTGATTGTTAAATCAAGTGAAGAATCTACATTGCCTGTTTATGTTGATTTAAAGAATTGGACATGTTCATGCAACGAATTTTGTGAACTCTTTGAAAAAGAAATCAATTCGCAACCAGATAAAAGTATTGAGGATTTATTACTCAATGATATTGATGATATTGATAAATTTAATGATGATAAATTTGGTCAATTAGATGCTTTCAGTTTTTCAAAACAACGATATTTTAAATTTGATAAAGTAATTTGTCCACATCTATTAGCATATTCGATACTACTAGAATCATCCTTGAGTATTGTTCAACATTTTGTCATAACCAAATCAAATGTGTTATTAATTCGAATTAATAATATCGACGAATGGTTAAAGTTGCATATAAATATAGTAATTTAATTTAATGGAATAAAAAATAAATAGAGTAATGTAATGCTTTTAAAGATAAAACTATTAGATTAATTAGAAAGGTATTATCATGGTATGAAAAATATAGAATTAAATACGAACTTGAATACGGAATATGATATGGAGGATAAACCTAATAATTTTCAAATGAAAAATATTATGCAAAATTAGTTAAGGGAAGAAAAGAACACCAAATGATGTCACAAAAAATTGACTAATTGGAAACAAAAATCCAATGTGGAAATAAATTTATCGATGATATTAAACTTATAATAAGAAGAAAGCACCGATAATACCGCCGACCCATGGTGCTAGAACGTTAGCACCATTGGCAATGGCAATAGATTGGACAGAAGCGGTTGTAGAGGAAGCAGCGACGACAGAAACTGCAGGAGTAGAGGAAACAGCGACAGCAGCAGTGGCAGCAGTGGCAGTAGCGGTTGCAACGTTAGTAACAGTGGTAGTACCTTCAGCGACTTCGTGAGCAGCAGTGGTAGTAGTATGAGCAACTTCGTGAGCAGCAGTGGTAGTAGTATGAGCAACTTCGTGAGCAGCAGTGGTAGTAGTATGAGCAACTTCATTAGCGGTAGTGGAACAGGATGTAACAGTGGTGGTTGTGTCTAGACAAATGATTTCAGTACTTGTCTTAACAATCTCACAAGGACAGTCAGTGATAGTTAAAGTAGTAGCTTCAGTGACGGTGTAAGTTTTCCCGTTAGTAGTAATTTCAGTTGGTTCTGGACAGTACGTAGTTAATTCAGTGACAACTTCAGTTGTTGTATAAAAGGAAGTAGATTGACTCTCAATTGCAGTTTCATTATATGTAGAAGAGACAGAAGAAGTGGCAACTGAGCTGGTTGTTGAGTTAGAGACTACAGCCATTGCGCTGGAAGCGAATAAAAGACCTGAAAATAAAACGTTAGATAAATACATTGTTATTAAATTATTTTTGATTCGTACTGAGCGAAAGACAAACTTTTCTGTTAATGATTTTTTTTTTATTTTATTATGAGAAGAAAAGAGAAAAGGAAAAATTTACATTTGAAGGGCAGTTATGGTTCCTTTATAAACTAATTTAATTTACAAGATTTCATAAAATTTTTCATAATTTTTCATCAATTTCTTTTTTGTTTGTCAACTCTTCTCCTTTTTGGTAAATCGGTGCTATGTGTATCTCAAAGTAGTAAGGTCACTTATCATGTTTTTCTCTACATAATATCAATTGCACTGCACATAACAACAATCTCTTGGCTTTACAGGGGGAAAGTAAATGCCAAAAAGGGGAGCAAGAGATCGAGTCTTCCACAGCTAAAAAAGCATTGGCGCAGGGAATCATTACCTAATTAGGAAAGTTTTCTCGACTCTTTGGTGATTCCCCTGGCTGCAGCACAATCTGCCAGAGCCAAGACGTATTACTGTAAGCGGAAAAAAGAAGAACAAAGGGTCATTGGGTGTGCGGATGGGAATATGCAGTGTGGCATTGTTTCGAGAAACAACTGGGTCCCGTTGCTTGGATTTCTCCGCAGTAATTTTACCGGCGGGGAGTGCGAGAGTCTGGCTCGCGGCCTTGGCTCGCGGCCCCCCTTGCCTGCTCAATCTGCCACAAAATCGTCTTCGCTATCATAAATTATCGCTGTGCCCGTCGGAATCATTGATTCCATTGACGTCAGTTTTGTCGGTGTAACAGTCCCCTGCGTTCTTTCTGACTGTGACCTGCGCAAACCTACTTTGACAATATTTTGTCGATTTGTCTCCTCCCCTCCTCTGTTTCCATACAGTATGGCGATTTTAATTTTTTCAGGTCGATGGGATTTGCCATTTTCGAAGTGTTCCGCATTGGTTTCCCAATCCCAGAATAATCCGATTCTCCCTTTAAGGAAGATTTGCCATTTTGAGTCCTTACTACCCATGCCAGAATTAGCTATCAATGCACTTTTCAATATTTGCACATTTCTTCTTGTTGAGTTATTACTAACTGTACTTGATATTGAATTCATCGATCCATTAATTCCAGGCAATGAGAATGACGACGATACAAAAAAATTACTACCGTCATCCAATATTTCAAAATTATCTTCATAATTATTATTACTATTTAGAAAATCTTGTTGTTGATAAGATGTATTCATACAATTATTCAACAAAACTATTGTACTGTTTTTTTTAGTTGCATATTTCGTCATAGAACTGAATAATAATATTAGATTTTTACATTTAATATCATGAATACCATTTGTACTAATATTTTTTTTACTCATTAAATAGTTTAAATGATTTACTAATAGTTGTGAGAACCCATCTATTATAATCAATTTAAAATCTTTTGAATTATCTTGATTTAATTTATCGAAAAATATTAATATCTCTATAAATTTTTCAATTCGAACTTGAAAAACATTATCATCAATAAAACGTTCTATTAAATTACTAGGTAACGAAACAAATGTTTCAATCCATAATATATTATCATCAGATTTCCTCTTTAATGCATTAACCGTTAACTCAATACCAAATGTTGTCTTACCAATACCAGGTAATCCAAATATTTCATATATACTACCACTTTGTAATCCATTACCTAATAATTTATCTAAATCAGGTATACCAGTGTGCAATGGATCAGGTTTGTTATCAATAAGTTGAGATAATGGTATGCCAAATGACATAACTTATATTTATTATTTATGTCACAATAGATCCCTATCACGCCCAATTTCTTGAACTTAATATATGTAGTTGATACATCACATCACATCACATCGCAAGTTTCCTTTTCTTTACGTTTTACTGTTTGCATGTTTTTTTTTACTGGTAACGCGAGAACGCGATATAATATTAAAATATTTAAAGAAAAAAAGTACATGATTTTACATTATTATTGTTTTGTAACACTATTTGAAGATCCTGTTCTCTTCATTGCATATGCAACAGAAGCTGCTTGAGATTTCTTACTACTTTCACTATTTTTAATATGTCCTCTTGTATCCAATTCAACAGTACCAGGATTTTGAAATAAGGAAACATTACCAATCAATAAACCAAGGGTATCTAAAACTTGTTGCGGATCAGTTAAATGAGCCTTGGCAACGGTGACTTTAGCTGCTGAACCAACAGCAACTGGATAGAAACCAAAATTTCCCCATTTATTACGTTTATCCTTATAACGCTCATTCCAATTTTTTTCAATTGCATTTAATTGCTTAAACATATCTTCATCAGTAAAATCATCACCAAGACACATTATAAAATCAGGCATTTGATCAATTGGAATATTCTTATTAACTGGAGCTAGTAAATTCTGTGGTGTACCATGTTCATGCCATACTAATCTTTTAACGATTTCACCTTTGTTAACAAATCTAGGTCTGACCTCAATATTTTTTTTACCATCCATAATTTCTAAATCGAAATCATCTGCAAATTCAAATAATTGTTTCTTTAGTTCTGCTGCATTATAATCACCCAATTCAGGTACAGCAGCTCTATAATGCCAGGTTAATGCAACTTCCTTATTTCAATAAAAGAACCCGGTGTCCTATCAGTAAAATCTTCCATAGCATCATTAACACGAACTTGCCATGACATATCGACTTCTTTTGTTAAATTAACCCAATCTGGTGTACCAATATCTTTAACAAAACAACCGTGCTCAGCACTTAAACCAATATTTTTGTTTTTAGAACCCCACCATTTATTAAGAAATTCTTGATCACGACCAGAAATAATCCAGATTTGATTTTTTGGATCTTGAGATAATTTTTCCATTATTGAATATAATCTAGCAGTTGGAATTGCAGCTGCTGGGTCATTAACAATTGGTGTTAAAGTACCGTCATAATCGAATAAGAACAAACGACGATTAGCAGTCTTATAATTCTCTAACAAAATTGGTCTATTCAATGCTGGAATCATCTTACGATCATTCGAATCTTCAGAATTACCAATATCGGTTAATAACTTCAGGTATCCATCGGTCCAAGCTTGAATTCTAGGAACTTCGGTCCAAATTTTTGCTTGTAACGAACTCTTTTCATCTTTAGTTAGACTAAATGCTTTATTGATTGCCTTAGCAACCGCTACGGAATCCCATGGATTGACAATCATTGCATCTTTCAAAACTGCACTACTACCACTGAATTCACTTAAGATCAATGGGGCACCATAGCACAAGAAATTAGAAACATGCGATTTAATTGTAACATATTCTAATGCAGTTGTATTCATACCATCTCTAACACTTGTGATTAAACATAGATCAGCTGTTCTTAATAGAGATAGATAAACATCTTTTGGTATTCTCATGTAATAATGTTGAACTGGAGCAAAATTTAAACTACCGTATTGAGAGTTAATCGAATTTACTAGTTCATTCACTTGTTGTTCCAACCTAATAGTTTGCGGAGAATCTCTATTCAATGTCGGTGAACTGACTTGAATTAGGACAACTTGGTCCCTCCATTCTGGATACATTGCCAAGAATGTTTCAAAAGCTCTTAATTTTTGAATGATACCACGAACTGGATCAAAACGATCTCTACCAATAATAATTTTTTTATCTTGATATGCCTTTTTGATTGCCAAAACTTTAGAGTCAATATCCTTTGTAGATGATTCTCTGATTATTCTTTCAGTATCAACACCAATTGGTGCAGAGTCTACTATTGTATCGCCACCATACACTGACATATTATATTGATCTTGTCCATAAATATTTTTACTTTTCTTTGCAGTAGAATCTAATAATCTTCTACAACTAGAAACAAAATGTCTACTAAACTGTTCATTTTGGAAACAAATTTTATCAGCGCCTACTAAACCATCTAAAATCTGTTTTCTTCTTGGTAGACAACGGAAATATTCATAACTTGGCCATGGAGCATGATGGAAATATCCAATAACCAAATTATTGTTAGATTGTTTGTCCATATCTGAGGAATTGAACTTCATTCTTAGTAATTGAGGTAATAATAATAAATAATAATCGTGGATCCAAATGATATCACCAGGTTGATAAATTTCACCGATTTTCATTGCATATGCTTCGTTAAATTTAACGTAGTCATACCACCAGTTACGTTCTTCTTGAACATCTGAGTCAAAATTTACTTCTGTAGCTGGGTTCAAGATATAATGGAAAAGTGGCCAAATGACTTTTTCTGCATAACTTCCCCATCTACTTTGATTTCTACTTCTTAATAACCAGACAGGATTATAATTTTTATGTAATTTATTGTTCAAATTATCCATTTGTTCTGTTGTTACATATAATTTGTCTTCGTCAGTTGTATTATTTGGATTTTCTTCATCATCTGTAGTTTGCTCTAGTTTCTCCTTTTCTAATTGTTTCTGTAACAGCTCAAGTTTAGTCATATTTTTTTTCGTAATTTCACCAGTCCAACCAACGACTACCTGTTCATATTCATTGGAATCTTGCAAATAATCCAATGAAGAATATAATGCACTATTACCTGTTACAGGATTTAGTAACCATTCATCGGTAGATTCGTCTAATGTAATCTTATAAGGCAGTTGTGAAACACAATTAATAACTCTTTGTTTTTTCACCTGTCCTGTAGTCATTCTTGTTTAATAATAAAAAAAAAAACTCTGGTTTTAATGGGGCAATGCTTAATAGATATAATTAGTAAACACCAAAGTATTGTATTGAAACCCCTAACGTCTATGCAATAACTTGGTTTGCTTTGAAAGTATAAATTGATAAGAAAGTATCAGAACAAGGGGATCTTGTATAATTAATAGAATGTTCCACTGTATATTAGAAATAATATCTCTTGAGAAGTACTTACGTATAATATATATCTCTAGATGTTAACTCTACCCCCGATAAACCTTATTTATAGGGATACTATTCGTTTGTTAACAATTTCCTATATTCCAAAGATAAAAAGGTGATGACGATGATCGAAATTGAACAAGATTTTTCCTTCACATACAAATCGGCCCCTCCCTATTATTATTATAAGTTCCGCGTGCGGGAAATAGCGATAATTACTATTACATGACCATATCGTTGGCGACGAATGCTAATTGTATGTATGTAAAATTGTGCATAGATACATATGTCAGATCTGACATATGCACATGTCTTATTGAGAATATGTACGGTTAGTTTCTACCAGAATTCAAACACTCTTGACATTAATAAATATAATTTTGTTAGAATATCGTTATTTGGTGGAATTTGTTGTGCTTGTTGCGGGATTATTGGTGCATCTAAAATGACAGGTTTTGCCCTTATATAACCTTGATTTATTTGTGAAATACATTGTAAATTTGCATGTACTCTTTTCAAATTTTGTGAAACGATTAATTGAATATTTTCTGGTAATACCGATGATGAATTTGGTTCAATTTTTGTATCTTTAAAGAAAGAGTTTGTCATATGAATTACCCTCGCTAATAGTACACTATTAATATGTAATAACAATTTTATTTTATATTGAACCTGTTCTTCTACTGATATTATCTGATTTGGATCGATGTTCGTTATATTATTTGTTGTTGATGTTATAGTATTGGTTCCATTATTACTTGGTGCAACGTGTGTATTCATTGTAGTCCTATGTTTTTATTCACAAACAGTTGTAAATATATATGTATTTCCGTTTCCTCGCTTATTCTTCCAATTCTAAATAATATAGAACTGTATCACTATGAATTTATTTTCGTCTTTGCTACTCTTATAACTACAATAAGCTCTTTATTTTATTTTTTTTTTTTGTTTATTTCAAAAACTGGCGGTAAATTTTTCGTGGCATATTTTCTAATTTCCGTTTTGTCAGTTTGCTTCATTCACAAACTTAAATCACAGATCAACAAAAATACATTGCATTATGCAGGCTAGCATACTCAATGCAGTCATCTATTCGTTACGTTTTCTTTCTGTTGTGTAATATAAATAACACCCATCGACTTTCCCCATTTCGAAACATCTTGGCAAATTTTTGCAAATTCTTCATTATATTAATTTACCAATTTTTGTTTGGCTTATGAATCAAAAAGTTTAAAGTGAGATGTAGTATGTCATTAATAAACCTATATTGCTTCATATTTTTCTTTTTCTTTTTAACATTTTGTTTACTAAAATCTTACTATTCTTGATGTTTCGGTTCAGCGACGTAAACATAAATTACTTCTGTATCTTATTTTATTATCGTACGAAAAAATAATATAAATTCGCCAAATATTTATAGGATACCTTATGGTACCATACCAATAGCCCACGATAGGTTGTAGCTTGTGACTTAAGTGTTCAAGAATTGGTACAAGGTCTACTTGATTGTAACAAACAAGATGAGTGTATAAGAAAACACGTCGTCACGTGTATACGGACGAAGTTAGGGTTAGGGCCTTTAATCTTATCTCCTATCCCCGTCATCCCAAAAAACAACCATTTTTTGTCTGGGCAGATCTGACATCTGTCTAGATTTGAACAGCCTTCTTTTCTTTTTTTTGCCCGGGACACCTCGGGAACTGTCTGTCCCTTTACTGTTTGTATCCCACTCTGCTTGGGCGATTTCTCGCCAGATTGTGAAAAATGAAAATGGAAAGTAGCCGTACATAAGTGCTCAGGGATACATCGGACGGTGAACATTTGTTTTTGCTCAACGCGTTTCTTATTGGATGATAAACAATTCACTTGTCGTGTCTTTTGCCCGCAGTACAAATCTCCCGCGGTGAGATTACCAAATCGCTTACAAAACTTTTTCTTCTGCAGTGTTCTTTAGCAATAAATAAATGACCCCACATTCAAGTTTCTGTTGTTTTCTTTTTTTTCTACAAGTCTGTCTGTTCACGTATTTGGTAGGTTTCAGCTGTTAATGCCTATATCCGTGCTACGTATACAACTGACGGTACCTAAGCTTATCAAGCTCCCTTGCATCCACTATTACAATAGTTTTGTTTCTCTGCTTAGCTTTATTGTAATATTGGAAAACATGTGAGCCAGTCCAATGTCCAACCCTAACCCTTTGGTTTGCCCCCCAGCTATGTCCACTCTCAGCTCAGAAACTGGGCAAGAAAAATGGCCGAACAAACATACGCGTTTATGATTTTTACCCCAGATGACGGTTCTATTCGTACCAAGCCATCTGCCATCCATAGTACCGCACTGCACTTCGCATCTGTCTCTCTGTCAATTTCTTTTGGTTTCTTTTCTTGTTGTTTTTTTGGTTCGCTGCGCGTTATGAAATTGTTATCAATTTTTGTCTCCCTCGTTTCTTTGGTTGCCGCACTGCCACGGAATGGCCCTTGTAGTTACTGTGCCTTTATTCCTGTACTTTTCCAAAAATTTTTCATCTCGCATAGAACCAATCTGGATTTTAACTATATATAAGCAAAACACAGCGACTCGCTGTAATTCAGCGTAATATATCTATCTATATATATATATATATACATTTGTTCATATTCAAAATTTGAATACTAGTATTTTTTCTGTTTTATCATTTGGGTTTTGAAAAAAATATACTTATATATATATTTACGTGTTAATTTGTTAATTGTTAATTGTTAACTGTTAAGATTTTGTTTTGTTTTAACGGATCGTGTTTTTAGCTCTGCCTTTTGTTTATGTATATTCCTTTTTTTTGATATTTTTTAATACATTTTATTGCAATATTAAAAGGGGCCAAAATATGATTCAAGATGTTTTCAAAGGTTTTTATTACCTTTTAATAGGTATAATTAAATCTGGGTTAAATCAAAGAAATATAATAACGCTGCCGTTGAATTTTACATTGAATTTCTTACCGATTATTATTTGGTTATCAATTTTTAATAATGCTGGACTAATTCCAATTGATATTAGACCAACAATTCATAGTAAAATTGCATTCATTTCTGATGCATTCATGTTTGGTGATTGGTTTGATGAACTAAATACACAATATAGCGATAATTTTAAATTAACGAAAAAATTATCATATTTTTCATCATTTACATTCTGTATCATTGTATTAATAATTGTACCAATGTCAATTTGGTACTATTTATATCATATCAGAAAAATTAAATTTAATGTTGTAGAATGGTATGATACCATTTTAATATCGAAAATGTTAATAATACAAGACGTTTAAGAATTATTTTATTACCATTTTTAACTCCATTGATATCTTTTTTTATCCTAAATATAGATCACATATTCGCATCTCAACAAGAAGAAAATTTTTCAAAGACAAAAGACTTAATCGCATGGTTTTCTTATGTAATTTTACATGTTACTGCACCAATCCTCACAGCAGTTTACTTATACGTTTTCCATCCAGCTGGGACACTTAAATGTTTCTCATTCGCATTAGGTTTACAAAATATTTGTGGTGTTTTCACTCATCTTTTATTTCCAACAGCTTCACCATGGTTTACACATTTATACGGTATTAATGATACAGAACATGTTAGTTATACACAAGAAGGTTTTGCTGCTGGTTTGATTAGAGTAGATAATCATTTAGGTTCACATTTAAATACAAAGGGATTTCATTTATCCCCAATTGTTTTCGGTGCAGTACCATCATTACATTCTGCAATAGCATTCCAATGTTTCCTTTTCATTTTCTCAAGAGCAACTAGTTTAAAACATAGATTTTCAAATAATTCAAATAAAAAATTAAGACCTGATGAAGATAGTTTAGCCATACCATTAAGAGACTTTAATGATAATGATGTTAATTCAACCATTTCATCAGATGAAAGTGTACCACCTTCAAATAATAGTAGTATGAATAATTTAACTGGTGGTGAAGATGATATTGGTTTCGATGTATATAGTTTTGATTTGGAAGCCGCTAATAAAGAACAAGTTCATTTTGTTAAATTATATGATGATGATTCTGATTATAGTGATAAATGGTATTTCAGAGTTTATAATACAGGTATCATACCAAAAATACTTATTGCCTCTTATGTCATATTACAATGGTGGGCAACTATGTATTTAGATCATCATTACAGATTTGATTTATTCATCGGTATGTTGTATTCATTATCCAGTTTCATAATTATCAATTTTTTCATCCTGCAACCAAAAATATTGAAACACTGGATCAATTTAAGATTAGGTAAAGTACCAGATGTGGATAATGAAGCAAGAACGATGGGTATGAGAGTATTCCAAGGGACAAAGATCGAATGGTTTTTCGATCCATTAGCATAATCAGTCGCATGTATAAGATAGTCAATAGATTCAATAAAACAAGTAGCATATTCACACTTTCCTCCTATTTAATTATTAAAATTCACTCACTTATATATATATATATTTATCTATTATTCACTAAGAATAAAGGCTATGTCATTTTAAACGTAGACTACACCCATACCTTCCGTGAATTTTGAAAACCCCATGAAGGATTCTGATATTGTTCTGTCTATCTATTAGTCGTTATTGCAATTTATATGTTGAAAAGTGCAAGTTTCGGTTATTGATCTATGTTAAACAATTGTAATGAGATAGGTTGACAAAAGTAAAAAAAAAGTGGAGTAAATAAATTGTTTAACAATGGCTAGTACAACAACTGCGACCACTTTACCGCTACATATGTACATTAGACCATTAATTTTGGAAGATGAATCTGAAGTTGCTGAACTGGAATCCGTTTGTTTCCCACCTAACGAGAGAGCTTCCAAAAAAAAAATTGAATTCAGATTAAAAGCATGCCCAGAGTTATGTTCCGGTTTATTCATTAGAGATTTTGATGAAGAAACTAAAGAAATCAAGAGTGAAACTTTAATTGGTCATATCCTTGGTACTAGAATTCCAACTAATTTCATTACCCTACAGAGTATGGGTTTACTACATGATGAATCAAGTAGTATTATTGCAATTCATTCAGTTGTTATTGAACCAAAATATCAAAAAAAAAATCTAGCTACTTTATTATTAACTGATTATATTCAAAAATTAAGTAATCAAGAAGTTGGTAGTAAGATTGTTATTATTGTTCACGAAGTATTGATTCCATTTTACGAAAGAGTTGGTTTCAAAGTTATTGGTGAAAATCATGAAGTTACCAAGGATCCTTCTTTTGCTGCATCTAAATGGATCGATATGGAAAGAGAACTAGTTAAAGAAGAGTATGATGCTTAAAGAGAAAACTAATCATAATATACATCTATAATCATCATTCGATCAATAAGCTAGAAATGATGCCATCATAAAACAAGTTAAAAATAATTCTAAAACGTCTAATGATTTTATAACGTATTTATAAATAAATATTAAATATAAAGAATTGTAAATTTTTACATATATTTATAGTTATAACTGATAAATACAACAAGTTACATATGAGTAGAAAATTTTCTTAATAAAAATACGAGTGACACATAGATATAGAAAAAATTGTGGAGTTCAAGTAACATTTAATAATGCTTTTAAAACCCTGGGGCAATGATCGACTGCTAAAATCACGATAATTATTGAAAACATAAAAATATTGGTAAATATCACAATAATATTTCGTACCAACGACTCTGCCTCTAGGGATATCATCGATATGAAAGTGGTATCCTTAATTATTTGAATATCACTTAAGAGACCCCTATTTTATTCAGACATATATAAACTCCGAATGTAAAACTGTCACCGCATAGATTACAACATACGGTTGGGGTATTAATGGAATTACGTACAATTTTTTTCATTTCTAAATAAATATATATAAATTAATTTTTAAGTTATGTTTGAGCAATCTTTAATCAGAGCCAAAACATTTATCAAACCAGCAACAATATCTTGTAATTCTCTAAAGGGAAGCCGTAGTATGGCAACGAAGTTGCCTTTAAGAAAAGCTGCAAAAGAAAACCATAAGATGAAGCATCCAGATGCTGCAAATATAAAGGAACAAAAAGAGTTTGATGAAAACAAAGAAAAATTGGAAAAACTAGAGCATGGGGACAAGAATACCGACTTCAAGAAACCTTCGATGGAAGAATTACAGAAGAGAGGTGATGACGCCAGAATCGAACAGAATAGACCAGACGACGGCGTCTACTAATACAATTGTTAGCTATTTATAAATATTTTCTACATATCTCATATACATAATAATTTTATTATTTAATTATCTCTGTCGTTGTCGTTATTTTGTGGACATTTCTTCTAATATTGACTATCAGTTTACTTCCAAGTTAAAGAATGAAGCTGTTTATACTAGTCGCATGTCAGTCGTATGTCATTTACCCGGATTTATTTTCGAAGCACTCCGTGGAATAATGTGCCACCCTGAAAAGTAAGTGCATAATGGAATTTTACATAATAATAAGTGTGTGATTTGGATGGTATATTAGAAAGACTTTACAAAATAACACAAAGTTTCCAAGTGAAAAAGCATATATAATACAATATTTTCTTTGCTTGGGTTCATCCCTGTTCTCTAGGCTTGTTATAGATTTTCCTTTATTGCATTCGAAAAACCGAAGGATATATATACATATTTGAAGACAGCACCCGATCACTAGTCGAAACGAAAAGAATTAAAAATAATCCCATAACCGTTTACATATATATTCAACATAAATTTAGATCAATAATATAATATATTAATATTGCAGTAATGGTTGATATCAGTAATTTGCCATTAGATGTGGATAATTCCAATGATAAAAGTAATGAAGTTTATTGTGCGTCACTAACACGACTGTCAGAGATCGCAGGAACATTTATATCGCAAAATAATCAACCTAGTGATAATAAATCTAATGGTTTAAAATATATTCTTCAAGAATGTATCAATACATTGTCAAATTATAGAGATGAATGTAAAAAATTGAAGAAATTAAACTTATTCAATGATCCGGACTCGATAATGAAATTGAATAAGGATGAAAGACTTCGAATTTACAAAATTTATGAAAGTGCATATATTTACTACAAGATCATCCATATTATGGTATTAGTAAGAATACCGAATTTGCCTAAATTTATTGAAATTAAAAATTATAAGGATATTCAAAATAATGATCAACACAAAAATAAAGAACTCATAGAAATTTATAATACAATTGTGAACACATTATTGGAAGATAAAAATGTTTCCAATATTAAAGCTTTTATTAAACAACATTCTAATACTGAAAAGTCAAACTCTAATATAATACAAAATAATAATGAAAAGAAATTAAATGATATTCTACCAAAAACTGGGTCTATAATTACAGCAGAACAATTACAAATGATTTTAAAAAATGATAATTCATCTACATTATTGATTGATGTACGACCCAGATTAGAATTTAACAACTATCATATCAAAAGCAAGAATATTCTTTGTATTGAACCTATATCTTTTAAAGAGTCATATTCAGATCAGGAATTAGAAAAGAAATCATTGATAACATCTTCTAATGAAGAAATAGAACTTTTTCAAAATAGAGATAAATTCAATTTTATCATATTATATACTGATGAAAATACGAAGAGCAGTTTTGGAATTCAAAGACAATCTATGTTATTGCATATTTTATTAAATAAATCATTCGAGAAACCATTAGAAAATATCAAGGTATATATATTAAAAAATGGGATATCTCGTTGGATTGATATTGGTGGAGAGGTAAGAACGTTATCTGATGTCCAGGTAAAAAAAAAAGATAATGAAACAGATGATAGTATTTATATTAATGGTAATACGTCTGGACTAAGCCTTCAATCATTTCCAAAGATGGTTCCTAGTATTAGCGGTTCTAATATGGATAGATCGATGCAGAATATGATGTCAAGTTCTCCGACTGTTATGAACGGTAATTACATTATTCATGAACAGCAGAATTCCAAACATTCTAAATTCCATAATGATTTCAAAAGATCATCTAGCATTAAAAAGTTATTTTCCAATTTTAGAAACTCTTCTGGTAGTACATCGCCCTACGCATCTGCAAATTCATCTCCCGGGCCACCCTCATTATCAATATATTCAGGGCCAAATCCCCCGTTGTTTTCCTCAACTACATCAGCATTGTCATATTCCGTCCCTAATTTCAATATTCCTGATTCGAGTTCTATAGACTATCCCGAAGCACCTTCTTTACTAAGCCATGATGAGGGTGATGGAATCGGAATAGGGATGACAAAAATGTCTGATAATGATACTAATACAATAGGTGGAAAAAGACAAGGAATGTATTCTAAATTACGGTGGCCTTCACGTAGTTCAAATTTTGCCAGCCCAATTGATACCCAACGTATACGCTCTCAGACTTTTAGTGAAGATATTTCGGCAAAGCCAATATCCCTTCCAAGAAATGCGCAGGCCAGTAGTTTAGAAAATAATCGATACAATTATAATAGTCTGCCATCAAAGAATAACTCAGATCATATATTCAACGAAAATGCATTACCAGATATACCACAATTACCAGTTAGACCGATGAGCACATCATTGACATCAATGTCTTCCACTAGACAGATGGGATTGATGTCAAATGGTCACAATCGTGTAGCAAATAATTCAAGCCAATATCAAAAGTTGAATAATCTTGATTTTGTCATTGGATTAGAGAACATGGGCAACTCATGTTATATGAACTGTATTATACAATGCATTTTGGGAACTCATGAACTTGCTAAAATATTTTTGAATGATTCCTACGAAAAACATATCAACCTTAACAGTAAACTAGGCTCAAAAGGTGTATTGGCTAAAAATTTTGCTAGATTAGTGCACTCCATGTTTAAACATAGTAATGTGGGCTCTGATTCTGGTTTCTCCAAAAAGATAAAAAAGATTGCCGTTAAGCCCCAACAGTTCAAGTTTGCTTGTGGTTCCATCAATCCATTATTCAAAGACATGTCCCAACAGGATTGTCAAGAATTTAGTCAATTTTTATTAGATGGGTTACACGAGGACTTAAACCAATGTGGTGGCAACCCTCCATTAAAGGAACTATCTAAGCAGGCAGAAGAACTTAGAGAAAAATTATCTTTTCGTATTGCATCATCGATTGAATGGGAGAGGTATTTAACAACAGATTTTAGTGTCATCGTGGATTTATTTCAAGGTCAATATGCATCACGTTTACAGTGTAAAGTATGTCAACATACATCAACTATGTATCAGCCATTTTCTGTTTTATCTGTTCCAATACCAAATAAAAAGAACTGTAATTTGCTTGACTGTTTCATTGATTTTACAAAATGTGAAAACTTAGAAACTGAAGAACAATGGTCTTGTCCGAATTGTAAAAAGAAACAACCATCTACAAAGCAGCTTACAATTACAAGACTTCCAAGAAATTTAATTATCCATATGAAAAGATTCGATAATAGGTTGAACAAAAACAACTCTTTCATAAACTATCCATTCAACTTGGATTTAACGCAATTCTGGCCAGATGATTTCGACGGAAAGTTACCACCCGGTGTTACAGATGAATTACCAACTAGAGGTCAAGTAGCACCTTTTAACTATAAACTTTATGGTGTTGCTTGTCATTTTGGTAGTCTTTATGGGGGCCACTATACGGCATATGTTGATAAAGGTACCAAGAATGGTTGGTGCTATTTTGATGATACCTCTGTGAGACCGATTAAGGATCATAATGAACCGATCTCATCGAATGCATACGTATTGTTTTACCATCGTATATATGGTGTATAAAGACGCATATATAGAAAATGCTTGGTAATACGATAAAACATTATCTCTAATAAATAAATTCAGATAAATCTCATAACAATAATATATCTCAAACCATAAACAATTAAAATAATGCAAATGTAAGTGCGTATATAGAAAAATATAAATTGATAGATATGCGATGGACCTTCGTTATCCATATCAAAATTGAATGTTGCATAGTGGAATAGTAAGAATTATTCCCAATCATCATCTTCCGTTTCTGCATCTTCTGATTCTTTTTTACTACCATCATCAGTCTTATCGGTGTCTTCATCGATATCTTTCTTAGATATGATTACAGGAGATTCTTCCTTAGTAGAAGAATCATTTTCATTTATAGATTCTATCCTCTTGGCAGATTTTAACTTTAAAGTTTCACTTTTATGTGCATTCTCATCTTCTTTTTCTTCATCATCCCAACCAACTTCAGTATCAGTTTCATTTCTTGCGCTTGACTTTAATATTTCTTTTCTAGTTTCTTCTCTTTTCAATATTGAATCCTTTTTATTTAAATAGATGTTCCAAAAATCTATATACGAGACGTGATGAGGGACCAAATCATTCATTAAGTTCTCAAGATCCTTGTTTTCCTTTAAAATATCACTAATTTCTTCAGTTTTTGATTCAATATCAATTTTAGGATCCAAAACTTTTGAGCCACCAATGTAGATATTTTTATCAGTGGAAAGACTCTTCAACTCGGCTTCGGTTCTATTACCTGCAATAGTTTGGCCGGATTTATGTTCTGAATTATCATTAGAGACTGTATCATCCAGCGCCAAAGTTTCAGAAGTTAATTGAACAACAGTGTCTAATTTAGAACTTATATTATCTGTAATACTTGACCAAAAACTTGGCTTCTTAACTCTTTCCCAATATGTGTTGGCAATCGTTTCCGCCTTGGCTAGGTTATTATCTAAAGCAGCCAACACTGCTTGGGCCTTTTCAGAAGTAGCCTGATCTAATGGTATATCCAACTTTATGCGTTCTTCATCATCTCCCATAATATTTTTAATACCATTCGCTGTCTTCTCATAGGCATCATTCAAATCGCTCTCCAATTTAGTGAAAACCTCATTTGTTTTCTCATCCTTCTTAACTGTAGCATCTTCAGGTGCATCCTGGTTAGTGATTTCTTGTTCGTAATAGAAATCCATGGTGTTGATCCCTGATTGATTGTATTCACCCTCCAGTTCTTTGATTGTGTTGGTCCTTCAAGTCTTTGTTTGGTTCCCTTTTTCCTTAATTAATTGTTCTGTAACGAAAAATATTTATAACGAGATGCCACATTACATATTTTAAATAAAAATAAAGGAAAGAAGTATATGAGGACCAATACTAAGTTTGTCGAATAGAATTAGGCTTGATTTCAAGTGCTAAATTTGCCATTCAATCATTTTTATCTTTATATATGAAAAAGAGATGTCTCTTGTAACGCCATTACACTACAATACAGTCCAGATAAATCTCTATAGAGGATCATATCCAAGGGAGATCAACATGTCATTCCTTAAAACTCTCCGACTTAAATGTATACTATCATTGACACCAGAACCTCTCAATAAAGAGATGACAAACTTCTGTCGGGAGAATAATATTGTGATGAAGCACATTATGTGCAATGAGAAGCCTCCAAACGATAAAACCAAGAAAGTGAAAAGAAAGAAGAAACCAGTACCTATAGAGTATGATGTTGTCATTGAATGTATCAAATTTGTGGTGGATAAACGGAATTATCCGATATATATGCATTGTCAGAATGGAGAATTGACAAGTTCACTGGTCGTGGCATGTTTAAGAAAGTTCTCATATTGGAGCACTGTATCGATACTTAATGAGTTTCTAATATATAATTCCAGCATTAACGTACATGAAAGAAGCTTTATCGAGAATTTTAATTTGGAAATAGAGATACAAGGTTTGAAACTGCAGGATAAAGTATCTTGGGTGTCTGGCCAATTCATAGACAAGAAAGTTAAGAACAAGAATAAAAAAAAGAAAGAGCCAGTTAAAAACGAAAATAGAACGACATTGAGCAGTAATATACCCAATACATTGCCAAAATTGAAATTTCACAGTCTTTAATCATGCACATATATATCTAAATTACTGATAAACATAAATATGTTATCTTAATAAAACAATTTTATAGATGACTAAACCGATCGATTGTCTTGTGATGACCCGAATGTTAAGGAATCAACTCCTCAAAAGAGCAAAACCCTATTGGGATATTAAAGAAAGGGCTCATCAATCCCAAATATATATCTCAACTTTTTTTAATCAATACAGTAATGACGACATTATACGATTTGAGTTTAATTATTTCAAGTCAACAAGATAGTAACGATGTGATAAATAATATGATATCGCAACTGATAACGTCGTATTGTATCGATGAACAAACATTGAAATATGCCCTAAACCTAATGAATTTATCAGACTACGAGCTGCTTCTGAAAAAGAGATATCAATATAATCGATGTGGTTATCCACTATGTCCGGTTATTATCCCTGCTTCAAGCGTAACTGATCCGTTATTATATTGTGATAGTTTACATTTTGACTGTTCACAATTCGTTAAAACACAACTAGGACCTTCTCCTAAATGGGATCTGGAGTCCCTTTTGGCTGACTACAGAAATGTAATGAACAATCCTTCAAATATTATACTTTTTGAAGAACTCTTAAGGGATAAACTCGTTGAGAATGAATTGTTGTCATTATCAACAGACATAAAGATGTTTAGATTTAGATAGGTTAGATATGAATGCAATTTTATTGTTTGCAGGGATATACACGATTTATTTAATGAAAAGATATGATCAAAATTTATTGTCTTCTAATATGCTTGTCAGGTTACGATCCTTTTCAAAAGTGAGAGCAGAAGGAACTTCGTTCTTTAGCATAGCATCAAATCTCATTTTCCTTTTATTATACATTTCAGTAGTCTTTTTAGTATAGTAATCAATATGACCGCCTTTAATTAGTACTTCATCTTTGTAGTGATCAAAATATTTTGCACGGCTGATTATCGTATTTGTAAGTTGAGATATTGTTTCACTAATAGGTAATAACCACGATATGACGGAATCAGGTAGAAGTTGCTTGCTTGAAGATATTTTTTTAGA
Organism: Kazachstania kunashirensis; assembly: GCA_003708465.2. NCBI lineage: Eukaryota > Fungi > Ascomycota > Saccharomycetes > Saccharomycetales > Saccharomycetaceae > Kazachstania > Kazachstania kunashirensis. The sequence continues at coordinate 74,097 of PPOH02000225.1, forward strand.
TTCTTCTACTGAATCTGATTGTCTAAGTTGAGTCATTTTGTTAAGTGCCTGACCAGAACTATATTTTAACAGCTTGCCACTAGAGAGATATTCTTCCCATAATGCTTCATAAAATGCCCATTTGGCATTTTTCTCGCATGATTCGACACCATCTAATACCATTTGATTTTCTTTTTTAACTGCTGATATAAGTTTGCTCAATTTCTTTGACTGAGATTTGCTTTTATTTACTGGAGACCTAACAAACCAAATCGTGCTGGGGCCAGCCTTTGTGTAACTAAGATATATATTGGGTACCCCCTTATCCAGTTGTGATTGAATCCTCCGTATTTTATTTTTTGCATTCCAGTCTAATGCAATTGGTAATAAAAGTTCACGTTTTAACTTTTTTGAGATGCAGATAGGCAAAAGATCTTGTGATTGTCTAACTTTGATATATTTGTCAAGAATGCTGAGTTCTTTTAATTGTTTTGGATCTTGGATAATATTCGATCCGACTTTATCTTTTTCTTTTAATAAATTACCAATTATTCTTGTATCTTCGTTAGTCTTATTGCTTTCATCAAGTATTTCGTTAACCTTTGTAAAGTCATTTGCGACTAATGAACTGTTGACTGTCTCAAGGTTAACGAGCAAATTATGCACGCTCCAGCTAGATTTATTAAATTTATTATCATTGATCTTCGTTTTGATCCTTTCTTTGATATGTTTCTGGTATGAGAGTGAATCTGTAGTTTGATTTATTGTTCTGATACTATGGCGATAAAGCCTCAGCACATAAAAATGATGAGACTTTAGCTTCCCAAATTGTGTAACCATTTTAATTCAGGGATATTAAGCTCTCTCACAAAAAACTACCAGATGTTATGTATTTGTTTGTCTGAGTTCACCATTTAACTTTCATTCTTGAAATGTCAGTCAAGGCGTCTGTTTAACACGCAGAACGTCTCCAGTTCGATCCTGGGCGAAATCATTACTTTGATTTTTTTTTTATATTGTTGGATAATACAATTAAAATCTTTTGAAATTTCATGTATTTGACAGTTTTTCATTGCAATTACTGCTCTAATAATCTCTTAAAAGTGCAGTATATTACATATGTAACCAAACTTAATCTGTACAAAAGTAGGTTATAAATTATTGGGATATGAATATTGATATTAAGAAAGGTCTAAGACAATTCTTTAATTAAAATATTTAAAATATTATATATAAAATAAACAAGGTTTTTATAAAATAATAATAAATACTCTAGTTGACTAAAGCAGAAGCAGTAGCAGATTCGTATTTCCAGTTTGGTGGTAAAACGGAAACAGTTCTGTAGTATCTTGCTAATCTATGGATTCTGGATTCGATTAAAATTAATCTGAATTTAGCATCCTTATCTTTTCTGTTTCTTTCTAAGTGCTTTCTGACGGCAACAGCCTTCTTGATTAAGTAGTATAAATCTTCTGGAATTTCTGGAGCTAAACCGTTAGACTTTAAGATTCTTAAGATCTTGTTACCAGTAATAACCTTGGTTTGAGTAACACCGTGAGCATCTCTTAATAAGACACCGATTTGAGATGGAGTTAAACCCTTTCTAGCATACTTAGCAATTTGTTCAATGACAGATTCAGTGGATAACTTGAACCAAGCTGGAGCATTTCTAGAGTATGGAATGGCAGAAGAGGACATACCCTTACCCTGTTAAAAAATTCTCATTTAACACATTGAAATGTATTAGTTGAAATATATGTTAGTAAAATTGAACCTATTTCCAAAATAGTAAATGAATTGTACACAAAAGACACTACCTAGCATCAATCTGTTTACATAACTTTACTTCAAATTGGTCCACTATTCAACTGATTCATATACTTTCAATATAACATAATATAATCATTTGGTCATTCGTTAATCACATCATATATTCAACATGATAAGGAAGACTTTACGATACAACTAATATGCATAAAAACAATTTCCATTAAGAGAGGAACTGAACTAGTATTACGATATCTCGTAAGATCATAGCTCTCATCTTGATAAATGGAAATATATATTGAAGACTTGGAATCACCCAGCTAATACACCTCGATACATATGTAATATGTATCTGAATAACAGACCTCCAAGGAGAACTGTTATTTGATGTACACCGGAAAGTTGAAACTGTGATCCGACTTAAAATAAATGCGTAAACAAAAGCAAAACTATAGTTATGCTTAAGCTACATTTCATTATTTTATATTTTTAAAACAAATTTATATCTGAAGAGAGAGATACAAAATGTTCTTTATTATAATAAAAAAAAACATACGGAACTGTGCATACGACCCATATTGACTGATTTAGATGTTTTTGTTACTGTACTATTAAGGGTAAAAATTAAAGAAAAGTCGTATGATAGTTAAGAAGTAGTATTTCAAATATATTTTTTCAATGACATTATATAGAAGTGGAAAGGTAATTAGCTTCTGCATGGTAAAGTAAAACTTTCTCGCTTGCGAGTTGAAAATTTGCGTCTATTTTTTAAAAATATTTTTTAAGCAAAATTAGAATCATTTTGTATAATGTATGGATGTTATATATGTACGGATGTAGATACGTCTAATAACATATGATTTAAAGGCAATAGAGATAATCTATATAGTTTCTATTGTAATATTATAAATGGTGTATGAAATGTTTACCAATATATATGTCTATTCCTGAAGTATTATTTATTTAGAGTGTTCAATTTGCTCTATTAATTCTTCCACATCGGAATCATCTTCTAACCCTGATGAAACTTCAACTAATTTATAAGTACCACATTGATTTCTAATCAGTTCAAGCGCACCGGCATACAACATTTTCCACTCTTGGGATACTACCGTACTTGGCTTCCAGTAGATTAATACTAATGGTGTTTGTTTAATGTCATCCTTAGTGGTCATTGGATATGCTAATAGTAGAAATCTTGGAGAATTGTCAGGCATGATTTCAGCTAATTCACTAAGCTCTGTCATATCGTCTAATTCATCTTGGGCATCTTCATCAATAACGATTTCATATGATGGTTTGGATTGAATTTTAATCGAGAGACCTTTTATAGATTCGGCTCTTCCTGTGGAAATACGAAATTTGTTTATTCTGTTCTTTGTTTCTGAACTTAAATGATATATAGAGGACATTTGGTATATTATGAAATTATATTTTTCTACTTCCTGAGTTTGTTTATCCTAATTTCTTTCCAACTGTATAGCAGAATAGTAATTTTTACTTAATCTCGGAAACTTTTCAGTTGCTTATTTCATAGGAAAATTAAGTACTGTTGTAACCCCTAACTGGCACAAAAAAAAGTATTTATATTTGTAAAAACGAAGAGTTGGAACTTTAAGTAGATTAATAATTAGTATATTTTATTTTATTGTATTTTAAATACGTTGCTATAAACACTTTTTTGATTTAACCGGTCATATGTTACATATGCATATATAGCATGAGACAGATATGTCTATGAAAAAAGAATGATTAAGAAATTCATAAAGATTTTAAATCGAGAATAACAATATCTTATCTAATTGACAAAATATTTATTATCTTTACAATCTTCTGGAGTCCTCTTAATAACCTCTTCGATATCCCATCTTTGTACCTTGCCATCATAACTTGACTTACCAGAGTTTAACTTTAAATATAATTTATCACCAACTTCACTAACGTGACGTAATAAGTAATCTATATCCTCTTTTGTCAGGGAAGATGACATACAGAATCTAACTCTGGATTCAATCAATGGGGTTGCTGGATATGCAACAACAACAACGGCAATTTTTCTTTGTAACATCATTCTTGAGAAAGCTGGCATTTTGGATGGACAATATAATAACATTGGAATAACTGGAGAGTCGGCATTACCATAAACAATAAAACCCAATCTTTGTAGACCTAGACGTAAATAACGGGAGTTGAATGCAATACGTTGTAATCTTTCAGTACCTTCGCCTGGATTGATTTCACCTATGATAGTTTTAATTGAAGCAATAATTTGAGCTAGCACTGGTGGTGGAGTTGGTTCTGCATAATTAGAAGTTGAGATATCAAGTCTAAATCTATCAATAATCCATTTATCAGCAGCAATGTAACCACCAGCAGCACCAAAAGACTTAGTGAAAGTACCCATTAAGATATCCACATCTCTTGGATTGATACCAAAAACTTCACAAACACCACGACCCGTTGGTCCCATCGCACCGATAGAGTGAGCTTCATCGACAAAAAGATAACATTTATATTTTTTCTTTAACTCCACTAATTTTGGTAAATTACAGAAAGTACCTTCCATTGAGAATAGACCTTCGACACAAATTAAGATTTTCTTCCATGGACGATTTGTCTTTGGTTGACCTAAAACAATTTGTTCTCTAATTAATTTTTCTAAAACATCCATATCATTATGTTTAAAAGTTCTAACAGCAGCGCCAGATAATCTAACACCAGTTCTAATAGAAGTATGATTTAACTCGTCGGAGATAACTAAACATTTTGAATCTAAGAAAGCGTTAAAGAAATTTGCATTTGTACCATAACCCATTGAAAAAACCATAGCATCTTCTTGGCCTAAGAAATCAGCCATTATTTTTTCTGTTGTATTCTGTAAATCAGTAGTACCGATTTGAGTTCTTGATCCACCACTATTTAAACCATATTTTGCAACAGCTTTTAAAGCGGCAGTTGTACAATTACCTTCACTTTCAGCGAAACCTAAATAATTATAGGAAGATAAATTTAAACATGTAGAGGTTGTACCAGGGAAAGTATAATATTCATTTAAGTTTTGAGATATTCTTTCTATACATGTAATGAATCTACCTGGGACACCAGTTGTTGGTCTTGAAAAACAATCATCGATTCTCATTTTCAATCTTCTGATATAGAAACTTTCAAACTTTGAGTACCATGGAGCCAAACCATTGTGTTCTAAAAGATCTGCATGTCTTTTTCTTTGGAATTTTATACCAAAGAAATCATGGACATGACCTAAAATAATCAAAATCAAATAATTTAAATATGTTACTAGAGTAACATAATATGGAGGGGTATCCATAACTGGTTTCTTTTCAGCTTTTTCAGAATCCATGGTTGTAACTTGATATAAATAAGAGTTATCCGTTAGAGTACCGTATTCCATTTCTCTTTTAGTGGATAGATCCATTTCTTCCGCTTTACTTATTGGAACTCTTCGTTCATCAGGTAACATATATGCAGGCATAACTGTAAATGATGAATGCAATTGGTTGTATATGTTAATGTATTAATGAATGAATGAATGAATGAATGAACGAGATAATCAATTAATGAATGTATGAACGAACTAAATTTATAAAGGTAGTAGCGATTGATTAAAAAATGATGTTATCACGAAAGTAGGGAAAATTTGTTTTTCTTTCACTTTCTATATGAAGTTTTTCTGTATACTTGATCAGAAACAAAAAAAAAGTAGTTAATTGGAGGTAAATAAAACCAGGAGTTGTACCACTGATTGTAGCTCCAATAATCAAAAAAGAAAAAGAGTTACAATAATAAATAGTAATATGGGATTAATATAAACCACACAATTCACTAACAAACGAAATCGAAATCGAAAAACCTCAATGAGAATATTGCAGTGTACAAATATTCACCGACCAGTTGAGCTAACAAATATTTATCTCGACTATAGATATTTTTACAGACCACTGTGGTCCAGTTATGTGATTTTTTTTTTATTTCAACAACCAATTCGTTTTTTTCTCTCTGGATGCGTGAAACTGAATCAACAAACGAAATAGGAGAGAAGTTGAAAAAATAAAAAATTGGTGCACGCGTTGTCTATGGGCAGGGTTGTTTGTTATGCTAGTATGTGTATATCTGAGCAAATTGCATCGAGGGTGTCAATGGACGATTATCTACATGTGTATTTATATTTATATATTATGGTGGGTCAGTTGTCTATGGCAGCGATTTCGTACTTTCCAGGGCCCATTAGTCTTATATAGTGGTCGCATTTGGGTGTCTCGTCAGCAACGTGTGCCACGGCAAGCACGGTGCCTGGCCAACGTTCTAGGAACTCGTGACAGCGGAGCATGAGGGTGTCTTCCATGCCAGAAAATGCTTCATCAAGTATTAAAATCTCTGGCACCTTGATTAAAGATCTCACAAATAGTACTAATTTCTGCTGACTTACTGTTAAATCTGCGAAATTCATTGTTTCAAAGTTATCATCAAGTCCGAAATACGTGACATACATATTGATTAGTTCTTGTTGTGTGGTGTCTAAGGATTTCCCCATACGTAAGAAATTGTTCGATGAACCTTCATGGAGACCAGATACAATGCACTCTCTTACGGAAAGTTGTGCAGCACTTTTAACAAACATCGCATGTAATTCAGGTGAAGACATTCCAATACGTTTATTTATATCAAAATAATTAGCATTACCTGTTCTTCTCTCCTCACCGTTCTCAACAACTTTGGAATTCCAAGATTGCGGGTGCTCAGCAACAATCATCGATAGTAATGTAGATTTCCCAGTACCATTATCTCCTCTGATATGCCATTTCGTACCAGGTTTGACATCCCATTTTAAATCTTTTAGAACTGGTTCACCGCTGTATGTCACATTCACACCTTTGAATTCAATAGCACTAGGTAATTTGATTATTTCATGTAATGGTTTATTATACATTGGATGACTAGATATTAAATCATCGATAGTATATTTATTATTATCACTCAACCGTCTTCTTTCTTCATCCAAATTCTTTCGATGTTGAGTTTGAATCTCATGCACTTTATCCTTCATCTTGCTAATATTACCAGAGAACAATATCCCTTCAATTTCATCAACAAAACAAACATGTGTACACCATTGTGGGATCGAGTCCTGATACCTCAAACCGATAACTGTCGGAACATTGATATCTTTATCACTAGTTGACAAAAACTGAGATATAAGCGATGCTGCAGTTGGATCCAAACCCAAAAATGGATCATCCACTAGCAGTAGATCAGGTCTCTTTAACATGGCTCTTGCTAATCTAGCTCTTCTCATTTGACCATTACTTAACCCCATTGCCCAACGATCTTGAAGTTCAGTTAATTTTAATCTCTCGATTAAAAAATTGTATAAATCCATATCAACAACTTCATCATTCAATGAAACTGCGTAAGCAACATTATTGGAACCAATTGAATCATTCAAGATGAATTTCTTACAAGTTTGATCAAATTCATCCTTAAAAAATTCATAGCGGGCACTTAAATGAGCGGTTGGAATAGCACCGCTGAATTGTACTTCTTCTATTCTTGGCAATTGTTTCTTTATATTTCCGTATTGCAATGCCAATGGGGGTTCTGCTATATATTTCTTGCTTAATATATTCATTAATTTTGATTTACCAGTACCACATAGGACCCATTTCTCATCAGGTTCGATCTTAAAATGTTTTATTGGCTTTGAGAATACGGGTGGAACACTCTTAACCAAAGAAGACCGAAACCATCCTTTCGTTATCTGTATAATGTAGCTATCAACTGGGGGCATCTCTATCCCCAGTCGTTTCGCTATAATGTTATGTCATATTGAGATCCTACAAATTTTTCGTATTATCCCATCTTCAGACTAGAACGAAAAAAAATATCATGAAAAATCGGTTATTTGTGAAAACTGAGAAAAAACATATTGAAATTAAAGCAACGGTTTAAGTGATAATTTAATGGAAAGAACATAAGCATAATAGGATAGACTACACGAATATAAAATCAGATAAACTTTATAAATATGTTATTCTTCTCTTTCTTTAAGACACTTGTGGATCAAGAAGTTGTTGTTCAGGTATGCTTTTTCTTTTTTTTCATTAATTCGATGAAAATGCTATTTTATGGTCAGAATTATTTTTACTAACATGAATTGACATATAACAGTTGAAAAATGATATTGAATTAAAAGGTACATTACAATCGGTCGATCAATTTTTAAATTTAAAACTAGATAATATCACATGTACAGACCAAGAAAAATACCCACATCTGATCTCTGTAAGGAATATATTCATTAGAGGTTCAACCGTTAGATATGTTTATCTAAGCAGGAACATGGTTGATACAAACTTGTTGCAAGATGCTACTAGAAGAGAAATAATGAGTGAAAGAAAGTAAATGTATTCTAGGGAACTATTATAATCATTAATGCTATTATGTAATATTAAATATTTTCCATATAGTTCAACAATAAAAAAAATACTAAAATGTTGTGAAAAACGAAATGCTTTAGAATGTCTATTAATGTTACATTTTTTTTGTAATGAATTAGTTTACTTTGATGATTAAACTTGAGAATTTAGTAATTTTTTTGGACAATTTGCTCTTGTATGACCAATTTCGTTGCAATAAGAACAATTAATCTTATTCTTTTTCTTTTTCTTCTTTTTCTTGAGACTTTCAGGTATATTCTTATCTTTGTTTGATTCTATTATCGGTATTAGTGCATATTTTTGTTTGTCTTCACCTTTTTCTATAATTTCTAAACCGTTCCTTAATAATCTATCTAGCTCGGTTTCATTAATCTCGTATGAATCGTTATTTTTCTGATTCAATGCCAATATCATATTGATCAATTTATTTAATTCATTTAACTTATTCTGATATTCAATTTTAGCCTGCGTATCACTTTGTCTCTTTTGTAGTAATAAATTTGCTAAGATATCCATCGCATTTGATATCTTCTTGATATCTTCTTCTGTTTTCTCACTGGGATTAGACATTATCTATGTAGATAAACAATGTCACTAGTTTCTTTTATTGGTATTTAGGGCTCGAAGGATTTAAAACCTTTTTGGTTTTCATTGTTTTTCATTGAAATAAAGCAATAAATATTTAAATATATTTAATTTTTTTTTCAACTTAATACATATAAATTATACAAACTTGATAAAAAAGGATGGAAAGAGTGGCATGTATAAAAATATCTATTGGAAATGAGAACAAGAAATATATAATTCCAAAAGGAAGGGTGTTCATCTGGAGATAAGCAGCACTGAAACAGTATTAATTCAGTTATTGTAATGATATTCTGTAAATTAAAAGATATTTTGGTGCATTGCATTTAAAATATGTGATCTAACTAGTTATAGTAGAGTGTTGAATAAAAACTATCTGGTTTTTGGAAACCGACAACTGTTGAATATTTTACGATGCAAGAGTTTAATCATAAAATGATATCCTAAAAAAAGCCATTTTTGCTCCAACAGACCCAATCATGTAAACGATTGCAATGGTTATTACCAATGTCTATACGTGAAAGTCAATATAATTCCACTAAACAGAATTAGAAGAAAAAAAGTTAATTTAGTATAAAACGGCATCTATCTCATAAACAATGTATTGTATCTACTTTACGGTAGTTACCAGATTCGTAGTGTAGCAAAGGATAAGGACAGGGTATTCTTGTATTCAATAATCAGATAGATGACAGATATATATTTATTTATCAGACTGGTCACTGTAGTCAGATGGGAAGCACGAAGTCGGATCTAATTAGTTATACTTTTATATATTCGAATTATTTCTGATCTCTTTTGACTTGAACTTCTCATCTTTTGGTTGTTAACTGTTGATCAAACAATGATCAGGTAATAAATACGAGACTCAACAGGAAATAAATATGAACCTCAGGTAAAATAGAAGCGATCCTAGTATCATAAAGAAAACACAATTGTTATTAGGGTTACTAATGAGGAATAAAGGTGAACTTATATAAACTGATGATGAACTAATGAAATTCGTTGATAAAGTTCAGGTTATATATATATATATTGTATACGTAAGAGAGACAGAGTTCCAACTCCTGACATTTATAAGTAGAACATAATACGATATGACTTTAGAAACAACTACTACTAATCAACAAGAAGTTCAACAATTTCGAGGCACACTCTTTCCTATTTGAGTTGCACTCTTGTTCATATTCGAGTCTCACATTTATTTTATCTGCTCATTACTTGATCAACATATTATTATATTTCCGATTATTCTGATTATATCATTCATTACAATCGTTCATATCACTACACATTGTGTTGTATTTGAAACTGAATAAGATCAAGTGACGACGAGTCACGTGAATGTTAATTAAGTAAGGAATTAGTAATAACTAGAACTGGAACAAGTTTACTATGTATGCTGACCAAATAAGGTTATTGAAATGAACCTCAAAAAGTTGAGTTTGAGACACCGTGTCAAAGTCAACATAGAGTTATAGCTCAAAATGTTATTATGAAATAATATATAAAAAGGACATTAATTTCGGTCCTATCTGAAATATGTTCTCTTACATTTATAAGTTGATATATAAAAAAAAAAAAGTAATAATTAAGTCTTCGATTCGAGTAATAACTACCACACATTGTTAGGCTGTAATGGCTTGTAGTGGAACCGAATACTTAGAGATATCTGGCCTGGGAACGAAAATTTCCCGACGGCTGGACATGGAATGCACGCCCCTTGTGGGCAAAGAACAGATTTATTTGTTCTGCGCTGTGTCTCGTTGCTACAATTGTCTTCCTCCCTTGCCGAATTGTATTTGTCGCGAGACTAATTTAGACTCGTAGGCGGGAGGGCATACATAGACGTGTCCCAGTTTACCAATAAATCGATCTTTGCGGGTTGCCCTTGGGGAGACGGTAAGAGAAATCTGCCGAATTCCCGGTGCAGCAATGTAGCTTGGCTAACGCTTCGCGTCCACCGCCGTAGGGGAGTTTCATCCAGCATCGGCAGACGTGACCCGTGATGGAGGCGACTGGGATTGCACTGTCTTAAGTGTAACTGTGCAGATACTGACTCCTTCGGGAGTTGAACTCTGGCAATGTAGTGGAGTATTACTCAACTTTGATGTTCAAACCTTCGGGTTTGTAAGTATTGAAGGAACCACTGAAATTTATTTTTTTTTTTTGTGATGAGATAGATAGCTTAGTCTCCCTGTTCTATCAAAGGATATGTATAGTGTACTGATCGGTTCATAGTGGGAAGATTACTATAAATAAATCTCTATCGAGTTCGAAAGTATAAAATGAATTCTTGAATTAAAAATAGCTTTTTATGTTTTTTTTTTCTAAAATTACAAATTTGAAGAGTTACATATTATTTATAAGTATATACCGTATAATCTCTCTATCCCGGATATTAACTACGTTGCCCCAATGTGTATATAGCAAAAGATCTGTGTAATTGACGACGTACACTGATTTTTTGAGCGTCTACGAAAGAATCGACAACGACCTTAATTGCTCTATCTAAATCCCACGATGAAACAAACTCAGATAATCTCATTTTTGCAAAAGATTCAGCAATTCTCAATATGGATTCCAAATGACGGACAGTGATTGGGAAAGAACCTGTCGTTATACTTTCTCTTCTTAAATCAGCATATACCCTACTAACTTTATCCATATCCATTTGATGTAATTTTGGATGAACTTTTGTTCTAGCGTAATGAATATATTTCATTAAAAATTCTTGTGGAATTGGAGAAATTTCTTGTTCTAATTTTCTTTGTCTTTGTAATTTTCTTTGTTTAACAGAAATTTCTTCTCTCTTTTCTTCATCAGAATCACCCATTGTGTCATCTTTCTTTTCATCAGTTCTTTCTCTCGTTAAATCTTCTTCATTTTCGGGATGAGATCTAATATGAGAACCGACAACGAATTTTGCCAATCTTTCGTCAGCCTCTTCATCAACCAAATCTCTAACAACACATAAAATATCAAATCTTGATAAAATAGGTTCGGTCAAATTTACATTTTGTGATAATGGTAGAGTAGAATTGTAACGACCACCGTTAGGGTTAGCAGCAGCAATAATTGAACAACGTGCTTGAAGAGTTGTCACAATACCTGCTTTAGAAATAGAAATACTTTGTTGTTCCATCGCTTCGTGAATGGACGTACGATCTTGATCATTCATTTTATCGAATTCATCAATTAGACATACACCCTTATCGGCCAGAACCAATGCACCACCTTCTAAAGTCCATTCTCTAGTAATTGGATCTTTTCTAACTGATGCAGTTAAACCAACAGCAGAAGCACCTTGACCGGTAGCAAAAACAGCTCTATGGGCAGTCTTTTCAATATATTTTAAAATTTGAGATTTCGCTGTACCTGGATCACCTAATAGTAACACATTGATATCACCACGAATAGCATGTTTACCATTCACATTTTTTGGAACACCACCAAATAAAGAACAGGCCGCAGCGGTTTTAATATCTCTATGACCGTAGATAGATGGAGCCATTGATGATATGATTTTATCTATAATACCACGATCTCTAGAAAGTTTTCTGAACTCACGTTCTTCTTCCTCAGTCCAACCGAAAACATCTAAACCTTCTTCACCAGCATTTGCGGAGTTACCTTCTCTTCTTTTAACAGAGTTTGCTTCGATAATAGTAGCAAAAACTGGGAAACCATTCTTTGCGTTTAAATTACCATCGTAATTATTTTTATAGATACCAGTAACTTCAATTTCTTCACCAGGTTTTGCAATATCGACTAAATCTGCCAGCAGAATTACTTCACGATGTCTTGGTAAACGACCTGCAGGAACAGTACCTGGAGCTTCTTGTAATGTTACTCTTTGGTAATTACGATATACAGTCTTTTCACCATTAACTGAAAATGGACCCTTTGATTTACAGTTTGTACAGAATGATATTCTGATTTCTTCGTTAGAATCTTGGAAAAATGGACCCAATACAGTACCACATTTTAAACAATTAAATTTAACATATTTTAATTGTGGGAACACACCTGTTCTTCTAGTAACAACACCTGTCACACGAACTAAAGCGGTTAGATTTGATTCACGTAATTCACGTAAACTGTGGACAGTTGGGAAATCGGATATTCTCACATGAATTTCTGAATGAATACGTGCATAATCTGGGTAATGTAATTCAGTAGCCTCCATTGCAACTAAATCAAGGATTTTTAACATTTCTTCTGGACATTTGGCCAGAAATAGCGCTAAAATAGCTTTAGATTCAGCTAAATGTCTAAAATTGACTTCAAGAGATTCGGAGTTTATTTCACCCAGTGTTCTAATACGAGCACCATAAACAGATCTACCGGTTTCGTCTGTGTATTCTAACAAAAAACTTTTCAATTCTCTTGCAATTGTTCTAGAGACATTAGGTTGGGTGATCCATTCAGTGTAACTTCCAGCTTTAACTGTACTTAATGCTTCCAAACTTAATTCTTCTGTTAATGGATCTACTACCATGTCATCCAGTAAGTCATCGTCTTTGTTTTCAAACTCGTCATACTCTCTTCTACGTCTACGTTTTTGAATAGGAAGACCCATTTCATCTAATTGGTTTGCACCTTCTTCTTCTTCATCATCATCCATATATGCAGCATTTTTCAACAATTTATCTCTTTCTTGTAATTGGGCATCGATACGACGACGTTCCCCGAGAGATAATTCCTGGTGTTCTCTATCATCAATTTGAGCAGTATCATAAGTATCCTTAGTTGGATCAGAACCATAATCACGATACATATCATCGCCCATTAAATCCACTTCATTCATTTGTTCTTCTACGTCATCGATATCTGGTACATCTTGAATTTCATCGTCCCTACCTTCAGGATTTATCATATCATCATCCGGGACGCCGATAGGAGAGGATACTGCATCGTAAACCTCTCTAACTGGTTGTTGTGGAGAAGATGGTGGTAGTTCATTCTCAGAATCAGAATCATCGTTCTCTTCACGTCTACGTCTTCTGTGTTCAGCCATCGCTTTAATTTGCTATCAATTTCAAAATATATATAAACTTGACAAAAACCACGAAATTAGCCACTGAATAACGAATTTCAAATTGATTTTCTGCCTTATTCGAACCCATTCTAATACATCAACCACTAACGTTACTTTCATTTAAACTAAAAATTGAAATTTTCGAGTTTTCAATAATTGGCAACATTACCCAAAGGGGAAATGTAATAACCGCGTAGTATTACCCGGTCGCTCGATGAATATAAGCAAATTTAAAGCATAAATGATAGTTATTGCTAAATATTTTCGTCTATGTAGTTTCAATAAATGAGTTTTTTTGTTTGTTGATATGTATTATTTACAGAGTGTAATTTAGAAGTACTTTAGCTTTCTTGATGCCCGTGTGAGTGTTCCTTTTCCTTGTTGGCATCTACCAATGCGAATTCAGATTTCCAGACGGAGTTACCATCTTCCGTGGTAACGTCAGGGAATAGCCTGTTGAATATATCGGAGTACCAATCGGCAGGGATTGGTTCGAGTCCCTCTTTTACGTTTGCTGGAAGTTCTTCCCAATCGCTCCAATTATCCTTGGGGAAGATGATGGTTTTTGCACCAGACCTTTTAGCAGCAACTGCTTTTTCTCTTAAACCACCAATACGTAATACTTTACCTGTCAATGTTAATTCACCAGTCATTGCCACAGTTGGTTCAATGGACTTGTTCAAGGCTAATGATAAGAAAGATGTGGCCATGGTAACACCGGCAGATGGACCATCCTTAGGGGTAGCACCTTCTGGGCAATGCACATGAATGGATGCTTGTTGGAAAAATCTATTTTCAGGATATTTCTTGGCAAGGAACATCTTCGAGAAAGAGTAAGCTAAACGTGATGATTCTTTCATGACATCACCTAATTGACCAGTACGCTCCAATGTTGGGTGTTTACAATTATGTAGAGGTTGTTCTAAGACAGACTCGACATAAAGTGAACAACCACCCATACTTGTCCACGCCAAACCCATAACAATTCCCGGTGGAGTTGTTTCATATAATCTATCTGTTGTGTAAATCGGTGGACCAATATAATCTTTTAGATTTTCTGGTGTAATTGTAATACTTATATCAGCAGGAATCTCCATCGATTCTACATTATCCTCTTCTTTTTCGGTTTTAATTCCTTTACCCTCTTCAACATCTGCTGATGATGATTTAGCACTAGCCTCGATTTTTTTAAGTTCCTCTGCTTCAACTATAGGATCGACTTTATCGCCTACTTTCTTTAGAATATTCAAAGCAGCTTTACGGAATATTTTTTCAATTTGTTTCTTTAAATTTCTAACACCACTTTCTCTACAATACTGTTTCATTAGAGCCATAGTGGCATTTTCTGTAAGCTCAACGTTAGCATTCGATAAACCGGCAGTTTTTTTTGCTTGAGGTACAAGATATCTTTCAGCAATTTGAACTTTTTCATCAGCTACGTAACCAGTTAATTCAATTACTTCCATACGATCTAATAATGGTCTTGGAATTGTGTCTAATGTATTTGCTGTACAAACAAATAAAACCTTTGAAAGATCAATTGGAATATCTAAATAGTTATCTAGGAAACTATTATTTTGTTCTGGATCTAATACTTCTAATAATGCAGATGATGGATCACCATGCATACCACCATGACCAATTTTGTCGATTTCATCAATTAGGATTAAAGGATTTTGAGATTGACATTTCTTTAAAGCTTGAATGATTCTGCCTGGTAGTGCACCAATATAGGTTCTTCTATGACCTTTAATTTCTGCTACATCAGACATACCACCGACAGAAAATCTGAAGAATTTACGGTTTAAAGCACGAGCAATCGATTTACCAATAGATGTCTTACCAACACCTGGTGGGCCAACAAAACAGATAATCTTACCGTCTACTTTACCTAGAAGTTTACCGACGGCAATAAATTCAAGTATACGATCCAGTTGACATCTTTCATACCGTAATGATCTTCGTCTAAAATAGTCCTGGCAATATCAATAGAATATTGTTCTTTTGATATTATACCCCATGGTAATGATGTTAACCAATCTAGATAATTTCTAATCACACCAAATTCCGACATAGACGTTTCCAATGTTGATAATTTTAATAATTCATCATCGAAAATTTTTTTGGCACTTGGTGGTAGTTTTAATTTTTCAACTCTTTTTTTATAAGTATCGATTAATTTATCACGACCATCATCGATACCTAATTCTCTTTTGATACCTTTCAGTTGTTCCATCAAATAGTACTCTCTTTGTCTTTTTTGAATTTTTGTTTCGACATCCTTGGAAATTTTATTCTGCAATTCAGCATTCATCAATTCCTTTTTCAAGACTAGTAACGATTTTTCCAAACGTTGTTCAATATTCAAAGAGCTTAAAATATCTTGTAATTCTTCTTCTTCACCTGCTGAAACAGCAGCAGCAAAATCGGCCAATCTTGCAGGTTCCTCAAATATATTTGTTGTAGCGGATTGTATGGATGCAGAAAATGTTGCAATTTGTTCTCTAAACATTGTATTTAATTGAGAAATTTCTTTAAATACTTTTAAAATTTCTGATGTTAATGCGTTAATTACTGGAGATTTTCTGTCAAATGGTTCATCTTCTAAGTTTGAGACATTGACTAGTGATACATTATATTTTTGCAAGAATTCAGTTGGGCTGAATTCTTGAATATATGGTCCACTGACGGAATCTTTGTCATCGGTAGTTTTAGTGATTTCCTTTTCAGTATCTTTATGTTCTCCGTCAGTTGATATAGTTTTGGTAGTTTCTGTTTCTGTTTCTGTCTTAGTTTCTTTTTGAATTGGTTCCACAATTTTTTCTACTAAGATATCTTGAATCTTTAAATCTGGTTCGACACTTTTTTTCTTTTTCTGTTTAACAGGTGGTATTAAATCGTCAATTTTGATTCTTCTATGTGGGTATAATAGAGCTGTCATTGTTTCTGTACCAGTTTTCTCATCCTTGCTTGGGAATGCACTTGTAATTTGTGCAAGAACACCAACTTCATTGACGTCATTTTTATCCTTTATAATATCTGTATCGGTTGATGAATCTTTTAACATGAATGCACCGATATAAGGTTGTTGACAATCTAACATTTCAGTAATTGCACTCATAACATTTGGATCTGAGATTACAACCGCTTTATAGAAACCTGGAAATAAAGGTCTTCTTGAAATTGGCAATGCCAGCATCTGAGGGTAAATCTCTGGTAAACCCTTTTCATGTCTTACAAGATCATCACCATTATTATTATTATTATTATTATTATTATTATTATTATTACCTGGCGGAGTTGCAGGAGGTGCACTACCATTGGACGAACTCGATGATTTCGAGTTTCTTTCTATCTTTGAAGATTTATCGTTATTGTTTTCAATGTCATTCTTAACAGGAGGTGTATCATTACCCTCTTCCGTATCTTTCTTCTTATCCTTTGGTACAGATTTATTCTTGCTTGAGTTTTTTAAAAACAGGCTCATAACTGAATCATTCTCCAAGGAAAAATCAGAATCCAGCCAACCATGTTTCTGAATATCGAATAAATCATTATTATTGTAAACCACAGAAGTGGCAAATCTCTTTGTCGTTATAGGGCTGATTGAACCCATCTGCAATCCAACACTCACAGTACGGGCACCACTCGCAGTGGATTTCTGCAACAATCTTCCCAGATTGCGTGTAGTAGATATCCTGAATCGTAACATGGCTAGTATAGATACACAACTGTTGAGAACAGACCCTTGCAACCACAACAAATGGAAACTTTGTTATTCCAGCTTTAAATACAAACTGCAATTTTGTCATTTGAAACGCGGTGGCAAAAAACGATCCTTTAAATATAGAATACAGAATGTATAATAATAATAATAATAATAATAATAGTAGATAAGTGTATTTCTATTTACAGTGGTGGGGTGTTGCTGGTGCTGGCGGAGTGTTGTGGCTGGTTCTCTTCTGTTTGAGGTTCTGTTTGAGGTTCCAGTGGTTGCAATTGTGACTGTTGGCCCTGTCTTTCTTCCTCTTCTTCCTCGAGCATCTGCTGATTACGCAGAGCCTGTTGATGTCTGTACTTTGCCAGGTAGATTTTAAGCACTTCAGCGTAGTTCTCAAATCCCAAGGCATGCAGCGATATCAATATGTCTTCACCGTTGATAGTCTTCCTCTTGTCTGCGGTGCAACGGTCCCCTGCTTCGCTGGTGACAAACGATATAAATTCACTGACACACTCTTGCATGCATTCCTTTGCATCCTTCGATACCTTTGCCGTCACAGGAAGTGTGTTCTTCATCAGACGTGCAACGTTATTTATCGGCAGCCATCTGTCCTGCTCCCTCAGTTCGAAAATGTGTAAATTATCTAACGAATCCTTTCCATCGCCATGGGGATTTTGCTGTGGTCCCACATCACCCTTCCTACTGTCTTCCTTCATGTACTGTCCCGCTCCATCGTTAGCGTTGTTATCACCTTCCATGGCTCTATTGATCTGTGTCTGTGTCTATATATATATATATATATACCTCTCTCTTTCTATGCTTCCTCTGTTCTGTTCTATTGTGTTAGTCAAAGTTCAACTGTTTTCAGTTCAATTTTTGTCTTAAATTTAAAATATTCGCGAATCTTTTCTACTGAACAATACACAACTTTATACTAAACAAAGTGTCATATAGATGGATATAGATCGATATAGATAGCTTGTTATTACCGCACTGGCATGTCAACAAGTGAGCAGATCCTGCGGAAGTCCACTAGAGGTGCGACGTTTCTAATGCTCGCACAATTGTTCACCAAATTGGTGACTTTTCTATTGAACAGTGTGTTGGTGAGGTTTCTGTCACCTAGAATATTCGGTATCACAGCATTTCTCGAGTTTATATTGGGTACTGTGTTATTCTTCAGTAGAGAAGCTATCAGATTGTCTACTTTAAGAATTAGAGACAATGATACAGATGAATTAAATGAAAAGGATGCGAAGCATCCTCCAACGAATCAAGTATTGCAAACAATGGTGAATTTCACCCATATCCCGTTGTGGATTGGGTTCCCTTTGTCCCTAGTGTTGACCACTTGGCAATATACAAACATTAACTCTTATTTCATTACATTGCCTTTCTTTCAATGGTCGATATTTCTCATCTGGTTAAGCATGATTATAGAATTATTAAGTGAACCATTCTTTGTAGTGAATCAATTCCTACTGAATTATGATGTTAGATCGAGATTCGAAAGTATTGCAATCACAACAGGTTGTTTCGTTAATTTCTCTATTATCTATACTGTACAAAATCGTTTGATTAATATTCACAATTTTGAAATCACTGATACAAATAAAGAAGGTATCGCTATACTAGCATTTGCTTTGGCAAAATTAGCTCATGCAGTTACTTTACTAATATGTTATTATTGGGACTATTTGAAAAATTTTAAACCAGAAAAACGGTTCAGTATTAAACTTACAAAAATTTCTGTCAATAATGATTCAACATCAATTTATAAGAAAAAAAAATCTTATTATTTCCAAAGTGACATATTGGAGCATTTCAAAAAAGTTTACTTCCAGTTATGTTTCAAGCATTTATTAACAGAAGGTGATAAATTAATTATCAATTCCTTGTGTACTGTCGAAGAACAAGGTATCTATTCCTTATTATCGAATTATGGTTCTTTAGTGACAAGATTATTATTTGCACCAATCGAAGAATCTTTACGTTTGTTCCTAGCAAGATTGTTAACAACCCATAATTCCAAGAATTTAAGATTATCAATGGATGTATTAGTCAATTTAACAAAATTTTATCTGTATGTATCATTATTAATTGTGATATTTGGTCCAGTAAATTCGTCATTCCTGTTACAATTCCTAATCGGATCCAAATGGTCAACCACATCGGTGTTGGATACAATAAGAGTATACTGTTTCTATTTACCATTTTTATCCATAAATGGTATATTTGAAGCATTTTTCCAAAGTGTTGCAACAGGTGATCAAACCCATGAATCATTCTTACTTCATGATGGTCTTCTCTGGTGTCTTCCTCGTAAACTGTTGGGTACTCATCGAAAAGCTAGATTTGTCCATAAATGGGTTGATTTTAAGTAATATAATCAATATGATCTTAAGAATAACTTATTGTATCCTTTTCATCAAGAATTTCTATAGTAAGTTATACACTACAGAATCATCATTCTTTTTAAACTTCAGCAATTTCAAACTAGTATTGCTCGTTGGATCATTCATAAGTGCTATCAACTGGATTACAATAGGATACGTCAGAAACTTCCAACAGTTATTCATTAACGTGGCATTCGCATTAATCCTACTTGCATTGATACTGATCAAAGAGAGGCACTCAGTCAGAACATTCATGGGCAAAAATAAACAGGCAGAATCAAAGGACGGATGAAACAATCCACCAGACCTACCATAGATAAATAAAAAGTTGTATATATTTTAAATTTTTGTATTACTCATCAACTTAATTAACATTGATTTAGTTAGGCTCATCGCGTTTGTGAAATTTTTGGCGTAACTCGAATGTAAATAAAACCCATATAGCTAGCAGATATTAGAGTTGACGTTGAAAGTTAAAGATCTCTCAGTCAGTTCAATCGATAAATGGATGATACAATTAAGGATACGATTAAAAAAAAAAAAAGTGATGAACTTATACGGCTTGTAACTTTCAATGTGAATGGTATTAGAACATTTTTCCATTATTATCCTTTCTCACAAATGAGATCATCCCTGACAGCAGTTTTCGATTATTTCGATGCTGATATTATAAGTTTCCAAGAATTGAAGACTGATACAATGGCAATCTCTAAGTGGGGCAAAGTTGACGGGTTTTATTCATTTATATCAGTTCCGCAAATTAAAAAGGGTTACTCTGGCGTCGGTTGTTGGATTAGAATATTGCCTGAGGGTCATCCTCGACATAATGCTTTGGAAGTAGTCAAGGCGGAAGAAGGTATAACTGGTTTGCTAACTTTAAAAGTGGATGGGCAAAATGTCAGATATAGAGATAATTTAACCATTGGATTAGGTGGGTATGACTGTTTGAGTATCGATGATGAAGAAGAACTTTTAAAGTTAGATTCTGAAGGTAGGTGTGTTATGGTCGAATTAGCTAGTAATATTATTATAATTTCTGTTTATTGTCCTGCAAATTCAGGGCTTACTGATGATGGTGAAGTATTCAGAATGAATTTTCTTAAAGTATTGTTCAAGAGAATTAGAAATTTTGACAAAATGGGTAAAAAAGTAGTACTAATGGGAGATATAAATGTATGTCGTGATTTGATCGATAGTGCTGATTGCATATCCCAAACACCTATTAAATTGAATGGTCTGGATAACGGTACACTTATAGAAGATCAATATCGTTCCGATGTACAGAATTTTGTGCTAAATCCAGATACCCCGCATAGAAGATTGTTAAACCATATGTTATCAGATTCAATTTTGCCAGAATTAGCCAAAGATGGTATATTAATAGATAGTACGAGACTAATACAAACAAGAGATAGACTTAAAATGTATACTGTCTGGAATACTTTGAAAAATACAAGACCTTCAAATTATGGATCCAGAATCGATTTAATACTAGTAAGCCAAGATTGTAAGGAATATATCAAAGATTCTGATATTCTACCAAATGTAATGGGTTCCGATCATTGTCCTGTGTACACAGATATTGATATTCCAAAAACTATTGAACATGAAAATGACGAAGATGAACAAAATAAAATTCCAAAATTTGAAGCTAGGTATAAATACAATTTAATGAACCATGATGTTCTATCAATGTTTTTAAACAGGCCTAAAAATCCAGCAATAACTACTTCCGTATCACGATCAAATCCCAAATTAACAAGCAAAGTTACTAAAACCGGCATTGCAAAGAGAACACAGTCCATTGATAGCTTTTTCAAGGTAAATAAAAAAGCTCCTCGAAAACCAGTGCAGGAAAGTTTAGAAAATGAATTCAGGAATCATGTAGGATCGCATGATTCATATCTTGT
The DNA here is from genome assembly GCA_003708465.2 of Kazachstania kunashirensis. Lineage (NCBI taxonomy): Eukaryota > Fungi > Ascomycota > Saccharomycetes > Saccharomycetales > Saccharomycetaceae > Kazachstania > Kazachstania kunashirensis. The sequence continues at coordinate 95,951 of PPOH02000225.1, forward strand.
AACAGATAAGGAAACTATAAAATCATTTAAAGACGTGTTTGGGAAGCCGCCAATGTGCCAACATGGTGAAGAAGCAATTTTGAAAACATCGAAAACATCACAGAACCCAGGAAAAAGATTTTGGATCTGTCACAGACCAAGAGGTGACCTTAATGATACCGAGTGTTCATGTGGCTTCTTTCAATGGGCGTAGCCTTTCAAAAAATGAATATATATCTTAACATATTTAAGTGATGCATATGTAATTCTATAAAGTAATGATGTTGATATGATTAAAAAGAGATAAAAAAATTAGGTACACTCCTCATCCTCATTGATATCATCTTTCAATTTATTCCACCACAGTTTATCATCATCGGTGATTGATAGTTTATCTAGGTTATCAGTTTCTTGAACAATAGATACAATCAACGGTTTCCCTACTAACTCATCAGTCGATATATATGTTGAAATTGCTTGAGAAAATAAATCTCTATCTTTGTAACTTACTCTCAGGTATAGGATTCTATTGTCCTGATTTATTATGTAGTATTCTATACCTTCCCCAAATAAACCATGTGAACGCTTTAATGCATTATTTATCCATTGTTTCCAAGTCATCTCATCAAACACAGTCTCCTCATCTGTATCATGGTCTTGAGAAGTAATAGAAAGTTTAAAAAAATACCATTCCTTAGTCTTTCTGCATTGTTTCATTGTAGATATCTATGTAATAGTATTGTTGTTAGATTATTGCAGCCTCTATTCAGGAAGTTCTTTAAGGTTATTTCATATTATCATCTACATAGTTTTTTTTATTAAACTGAGCGCATATCCATAGTAAAAAAAAATGCATATAAAAATACAACGATTGTTATTTATAAAAGTACTCTACTTATTTTTTAGAATCCTATGCATAATATATTATAAAAGTCAGTAGTCTAAATTTTATCGTGACGGAAAGTACAACTTTTTTGTTCATTCCTCTTGGTTAATGTTTGACTCCTCTTCAGGTAATGTATTATTCAATGGAGCCGGAACATCATCTGAGGCAACATCATCAGTATAAAGTTCATGTGGCACATTGCTACTATCATCTGTGTTATCTGGAGCAGCATTAGAATCCTCGTCGATATCAAAATTACTTTCGTGATCCATAAAACTAGATAAATCATTTGCATCTTCGTCGTGACCGGCTAGCAAATCATCAGCTTCGTCCAAAAATTGATCGTTCATCAATGATGAATAACTTGGACCCCCTCTTGTCGAAAAACGGCCATTTAATCTCTGGAATAATCCTTTGAAACTACCTTTTGTCCTTTGAAACACTCCATACACACCTGAAAAAAAGACTAAACCACCTCTTACAGTAGCATTAACAATTCTATCAGTTTCATTATTTTCGATAAATTGGTTTTCTTCACCAAGCCTAATTTCACCAAATCTGGCAAAGCCACCATTTCTTCTGATACCACGGTCATAAACAAACCATAAACAAACACTGAATGCAATAAATGGAACAAAGAAAATCAACAAGAAGGATCTTCCTTTGATACCGTGTTTTTCATTAAATTCGACTTCTTTTCCAGGGCATGGATAGAAATCAGAAGAGGTATCTAATTTCAAACCACCTTTACAAGTTGATAATGGAATTTTTCTATAACCTGTTTGTTCTGAAAATTCAATCAATTCAGGATTCTTCCTGCATATATCAGAAGCAGGTGCTGGAGATAAGCCTTCGACAAGCTTACATGTACCGTCATTAGCCTTCTGGAAATTGTAATCACATTCAAAATCTTTTCTTGTACAAGTACAATTCTTAACTATTCTTGAAAATTGAGATAATGGAATGTTACCAACAAAACAGTTGTTGTTAATCTTCTTTAGATATTCTTCTTGATGACCGAAGAGACACTCATCTTGTGAAGGAATAACAGATGCAAAAGCAAAATCATCATTTTTATTATTGTTGATTTCAAAGTTACATTGCCTGTCAAAGCTGCCACTGAAGTCGATAGAGTATACATCCGTAGCCCCCCCTTGAATGTTGGTTGATTGACCAATTAATAGAAATCTTAATGACGGTAATCTTGTGGCACGGTAACTATATCACGAACAACAACCTTTTGCTCAGTGAATTTATAATCATTCCATGTCTTACCAAAATCCAATGAGTAAGAAAGACTATCAGTATTTTCTTTGTCAGGAACTAAAACTAAAATACCACCATGATCACCAAATTCCCATTGGTAAACACCTTTCTTAACCTCTTTCCATGTATTACCACCATCCACTGTTAGGAATGTAGAACATTCTTCGAATGGTAATAGATATTCACCAACACTACCAACAGCAAACATCATACCATGGGCAGACCCTGAAGAATAACTGTCCCTGAAATCACGTCTTTCACTATAACCATGTAGATTCAATGAACATTTATCTAAAGATTTTGATTCACAATTATATTTTTTACCTTCTGAATTCACGGTTGGAGGAGATAAATATGACCAATCCGAACCATCATTAAATGTAATTTTTGTCTTTAACCGTTTTTCTTCATCAGTAGATTTCAAAATTTCTGGATTTTCGACAGTATTAATCAAAATAATACCCTCTAACCCTTGAATTTTTTCAAAATCAACTTGGCCTCTACTGTTACTATTGACATTCTTTTGTAATGTAACAAATGAAGTGCCATTAGAGTTGGATTTCAAAATATCACCATATGTATCACCTCTTTCTAAATTTGTACCCATATGTAAAAATATGGAACCAACGTTAGTGCCTAATACTGTAAACGTTTGTTGTTTTATCTCAGTAAGATCTTGAGGTAATTTTACTTCAGCATATTCTTCACCATCTATAGTTACATAAGCTCTCAATTCTTTATTACCATGACCAACAGCTACAATACTGTAACCTCCAGAAGTCATAAAACCAATTATGTTATCAAAAATAACTTTTCTTTCATTCTTAAAGTAGTCAGTCGAGGAAATTAAAGACTTTGTGCTTTTTGCAGTATCCTTTACTTGACAAGTAATCATATCTTTATTAAAAGGATACTCGTAAAGAGAACCGCTAAATTCACAGTGTACAGCATTTTCTAGTAATTCTTCAAAAGTTCTACCACCATCCCTGGTTATGTAAGAAACAACTGTACATTTTGGGTTAAAAATTGAATCACACCCTTTACCACCGTAGTATATAAAAGAATCTGGGTCGCTCTCGTGGAAATTTAATGGGAATCCTAATTGAATTGCATCCGGTAAATCGTGGGAAGAAAATGTGTAACCTCTATCATGAGTAATAAAAATAGAACCATCGGCACTGAATAAGTATGCAGAAGAATTGGAATGTGGATTATATACGATTTCGATAATTCTTTCACCATTTACATCAATCTTTTTTAATGTTTTACCGCCATCATGAGATATATATAATTCATACCTTGAAGTGCCGATTATTAATGACTCATCTTCGTTTGTATCAAAGTATTGGTAAAATCTTATTTGTCCATCAAGTGAGGTTTCTGTAACTGTGATCTTGTCGCTGTTCTTTATTGGTTCTGGTAATAAGTCACATGAAACCTTTGTTTTTTCAACCTCAAGTTCTTTCTTACATTTGTTATTTTTAATCTTTTGTTTTGTATTTAATGAGAGTTCTTTTTTCTGGTTAGTATTGCCACTACAAATACCAGAAAATGCCAATAATTGAGAATCAGGAATACACTTACCTTCGCTATTTTTACTAAATTCGAATGCACATTCGTAATCAGCATCGGTACATTGTTCACAAATTTCCTCCTTTAACTCTAGGTCAGTAAAAACTTCTCTAACAAGACATTTCGAATCTTGCTTTCTTCTTCTATAACTATATATAGCACCATTCACAGGCTCTTTATCATTTAAGTAAAATGTCTCAAAGTCATCCTCTCCACAAATTTTACCATCAAATGCATCAGAGAAATCAATTGTGTAAAGGAAGTTAGGGAATTCCTTTTCCTCGTCTGACATCTCACGAGCAAAAAAACCATCCAGTATGAAATTTGTACCAGAACCATCTGGTGTGGTATTAATGAGTCGCGCTGGGAATATTGGTTCATCTAATTGGTATTCTTTCCAAGTTTTACCCTGATCCAAGGAATAGTATATTTCAGATTCTGGATCATCATCGCTATTAGCCCAATATGGAACAGCAACAATAACATTGCCGCCATCACCAACAACAGATAATGTTGGGAAATCTAAAGTTTTCCGCCATGTTTTACCACCATCTCTTGAAATAAATGTACGTTTATCATCAAAATTATTATCATAGCCATCAGATAATACACCTGAAAAGACTAAGATCCCTGGCGATGGAGCTCCCCCATTAATGTAATTATCAAGTGAAATGATAGAACATGTTTCAGGGTCATCGATATCACACCTATATTTACCTTTATTTTCTGGATCCACTACCTTTAAATTTTCCCACGTTTCACCATTATCAAAAGATATCAAACTTTTCTCTCTTTTGGCTCTATTCCTAGGGTAAAAATTACTGATGAGTGTACCTTTTAAGAAATTAACTGGTTCAAATGTTGTTATACCATCAGCATCTTTATCTACCCAATCGTAACTTGAAAATTTTAAACCTGTTGAATCAGATACTAATATTTCACTATATTGAAAATTTCTAGAACTTTGTGGCATTCCCCTATCTGAATCAGCTTTTGAATGTTTCGTTTCAGTTATATCTACCTTTTCAACAGGAATTACAATTCTACCTAAACTATCTTCGAATAGATATAAAGATACTTCATTAAAATTTAATTGAGTTGGAATGTAAGCTTCTTTAAAAGTTTTCATATCTGTTGAAACCCAAATTTTTTTATTTGAATAATCATTAAATTTATCTTCCTGAGTAATGACAACAAGATATGAATTTAATACTTGCATTGTAGTAACCGTCATATCTTTAAAGAAGTCTAACTTTTCAATATTATTACCTTTAACAGTGAATAATTGTGATTTAGACTTAAATGGAAATTGACTATTTCTAACTCTTTCTACTTGTTGGAAACTACAAATTACTGTAACTTCATCAACTTCAACTGTTGAATCTTTACTTAATTTAGCATATTCACATGATGTACCTGAATGGAAAAGATTATCTTTTTGTTTTTCATCAATTTTGTATGGTGCATCAATTAAAACAAAAGATTTACCATTATTATCAGATCTGAAAGAAATAAGTTGGCAGACTCTTCTTGATGAGGAGAAAAGATCATTTAAACCATCTAATATATCATCTAATAATCCTCCTTTATCTTTATCTTTTTCTTTCTCATCATGTTTTTCTTTTTTAACATTCATACAAACATTACAAGAAAGTAACAATTCTTTTCTTTCAGTTGGATGAGATGAAATTCTACAAAATTCCATATTTTCACTATCTTGTAAATCATTTGGAATATTATAATTGAACCTTTCCCAACTTTTACCTTGATTATCAGTTCTATAATAAGAATTTGATCCCTTTAACATTACAAAAGCTCTGTCCTTTGGATAAAACGGATCTATTGTAAAACTTGAAACATCATCAGGGATATCTTTAATAGTATTCCATTGTTCACCATTATCTTTTGAAATGAAAATTTTATAATTCTCTAATTTTAAAAGTGTTGTTGAATCATCAAATATTTCAAACCAACTCATTTGAGATCCCTTGGTTTTGGTAATCCTTGGAGTAAAATCTTCACATGATATAATACTGAAAAGGGATAACCAAAGTATCCCAATTGAATATAAATATCTCATGATTTGATATCAATTGTTATTGTTATTATTTTTTTTTCAAGTATTAAATAATAAAAATCAGTATATATAATCATTTCTAAAATGTGGCTTACTTCTATATATCACAATTATATCAGTTCGGGTTTTCTGCGTTAATTTTTGTAGGCGAAATCAAACAACCATATAGTTCCGTACGATGCGGTATCTATAGAGATACAAATAGTCTTTGGCGGCTAATTTGTATTATATACAAAAGAAGTAAAAACAGTAAAATATATATTGAAAGTAAAGTACTTCCTCTACTTAATAAAGGGTTCAGTTTAAGACAAATCTATCATGATCAATATGTGTGATTCACTGTGGGAAAACATATATATTGTATATACAGTGTTAATATAGGGATTCAAAAGGTTTCAATATAAAACCGTTGAAACAAAGTTGCAGTTGATATAAAGATATGTAAAGATATAGTGTTTAGTTGGATGTTTGAAACATTAAATTTAATGCGAAAGATGACCGAATTCGGTAAAAAGTCAATTTAGAGGTTCGAAAAAACGAGCAGTGAAAAAAAAAAAAAAAAGAAAGGTGAAACAATTAATTAGTGAGATCCGATGAGGTACAAATATATAAATAAATAGAAAATGTTTCGTGTAATGATATATCTTGAGTGCTATACTGTATAAGAAATAATTCATTCAAAACAAAAACAAAAACAAGAACAAAAAACAAAAAGGAAATGGCCAAGAAAATTGTGTTTAATATATCTAGTGATTTCCAATTAAAATCATTATTGGGTGAAGGTGCGTATGGTATAGTTTGTTCCGCTATTCATAAGCCTACTAATGAGACGGTTGCAATTAAGAAGATTGAGCCATTTGATAAGCCATTATTTGCATTGAGAACGTTACGTGAAATTAAAATATTAAAACATTTTCAACATGAGAATATAGTTTCAATATTTGATATTCAAAGACCTGATTCATTTGAGAATTTTAATGAAGTTTATATAATACAAGAATTAATGCAGACGGATTTACATAGAGTCATTGCTACTCAAACATTGACAGATGATCATGTACAATATTTTATCTATCAAACGATTAGAGCGGTTAAAATGTTACATAGTTGTAATGTTATTCATAGAGATTTGAAACCTTCAAATTTATTAATTAATTCAAATTGTGATTTAAAGATATGTGATTTTGGATTAGCTAGAATTATTGAAAATGGTAATAAAAATGATGAAAAAGCACAAGAAGAAATAAATAAAAATGCTGGTATGACAGAATATGTTGCCACTAGATGGTATAGAGCACCAGAAGTAATGTTAACTGCTGCTAAATATTCAAAAGCGATGGATATTTGGTCATGCGGCTGTATACTTGCGGAATTATTATTGAAAAAACCATTATTACCGGGTAAAGATTACAGACATCAATTAATGTTAATATTTAGTATATTGGGATCCCCAACAGAAGAAGATTTAGAATGTATTGAATCGGAACGTGCAAAAGAATATATAAAAGCTTTACCATTTGCTAAAAAAGCTGATTTGAACGAATTATTCAAAAATTGCAATCCATTAGCTATTGATTTACTAAGTAAAATGTTGGTGTTTGATCCATGTAAAAGAATAACAGCAAAAGAAATACTCAACCATCCATATCTAACCACCTATCATGATCCAACAGACGAACCAGAAGGCACGCCAATACCGACAAATTTCTTCCAATTTGATCATTTCAAAAATGTCCTTACAACAAAGGACTTGAAGAAATTGTTATGGAATGAAATATTTGCCTGAAAAAAACGGAATGATTCAGCAAAATAAAAAGATTCATTTCACATCACATGGTCATCCATCAGTGACATAAGAATGGGAAATTATAATGGTGACGGCGGCTGTACGCGGTGCGGTCCAATCAGAAACCCTTTTCCCACACAGCGCGGACTTTTCTGCATCCTACATAGACAGAGACACTATATACAGCAACATTATCACATGCGTTCACAACGCAGCCGTACAACACTATTATTCCCATTGATGCGAAAACCAATAGCGGACGTCTTTTTAAGGGATACCCTGCTGTTTTGTTCAGTGGCCACGCTGTGCAGTTGTGAAATGTCGGCGCAACTCGTCGTATTATGGGGATGGCATCGCTGATGTGAGAAAACGTTACCAGCTTGAGTTGTGAATGACCGTCGTTCTTTTTTTCGCATTATGTATGAGCCGGTCTTGGTTTCTTTTATCCCCCTGGGTTGCTTTATATATATCTGTGTTTCATATATAAAAGAAAAGAAACTGCTATAGTTCAAGGCTCTCTGTTGTTGTTTTTTGCTTTTTGTTTTTTTGCTTTTTGCTTTTTGTTTTGTCCGTTTCGCTCGAGGGGTTTCTCATATATATCTGTCCATACAATTGTATATATTTCAACCGTTTGTTTCTCTATCATTTTATTTTCGTTTAAGTCAAAATAAGCTATAAAGAAAACACAAGTTAATATAATGACTATTTCACAACTATTAAAAGATAGAGTCAGATACGCTCCATATTTGAAAAAAGTTAAAAAAGCTGAGGAATTAGTTCCATTATTTAAACATGGTCAAAATTTAGGTTGGTCAGGTTTCACCGGTGTTGGTACACCAAAAGCTGTACCAGAAGCATTAGTTGCACATGTTGAAAAAAATAATTTACAAGGTAAATTTGCATTCAATTTATTTGTTGGTGCATCAGCAGGTCCAGAAGAAGAACTTTGGGCTACTCATGATATGATCTTAAGAAGAACTCCACATCAAGTAGGTAAACCAATCGCAAAAGCAATTAATCAAGGTAAAATTAAATTTTTTGATAAACATTTATCAATGTTCCCACAAGATTTAACTTATGGATTTTATACAAAAGATAGAACAGATCCACATAAATTCTTGGATTATACTATTATCGAAGCAACAGCAATTAAAGAAGATGGTTCAATTGTACCAGGTCCTTCGGTGGGTGGTTCACCAGAATTTATTTCTGTTAGTGATAAGGTTATTATCGAAGTTAATACTGCAACTCCATCTTTCGAAGGTCTTCATGATATAGATATGCCAGTAAATCCACCATTTAGAAAACCTTATCCATATATAAAAGTTGATGATAAATGCGGTATTGATGCAATTCCAGTGGATCCAGAAAGAGTTATTGCAATTGTGGAATCAACTCAAAAAGATAAAGTTCCACTAAATACTCCATCAGATGAAATGTCAAGAGCAATTGCTGGACATTTGGTTGATTTTTTCAGAAATGAAGTTAAATATGGTAGACTACCCGAAAATTTATTACCTTTACAAAGTGGTATTGGTAATATTGCAAATGCTGTTATTGAAGGTTTAGCTGGTGCAGACTTTAAACATTTAAATGTTTGGACTGAAGTTTTACAAGATTCTTTCTTAGATTTATTCGAAAACGGTTCATTAGATTACGCTACTGCAACTTCAATCAGATTAACAGAAAATGGTTTCGATAGAGTATTTGGTGATTGGGAAACATTTAAAAGTAAATTATGTTTAAGATCTCAAGTTGTTTCAAATAATCCTGAAATGATTCGTCGTTTAGGTGTTATCGCAATGAATACACCTGTTGAAGTTGATATTTATGCTCATGCTAATTCAACAAATGTCAATGGCTCAAGAATGTTAAATGGTTTAGGTGGTTCAGCCGATTTCTTAAGAAATGCAAAATTATCAATTATGCATGCTCCATCTGCAAGACCAACAAAGACTGATCCAACAGGTATTTCTTCAATTGTTCCATTCGCATCTCATGTCGATCAAACAGAACACGATTTGGATATCCTTGTTACAGATCAAGGTTTAGCTGATTTAAGAGGTTTATCGCCAAGAGAAAGAGCTCGTGAAATTATTAAACAATGTGCTCATCCAGATTACAAAGCTTTGTTAACAGATTATTTAGAAAGATCAGAACATTATGCAAGAAAACATAATTGTTTACATGAACCACATATGTTAAAGAATGCTCTAAAATTCCATACTAATTTAGCTGAAAAAGGTACAATGAAAGTAGATTCTTGGGATCCAGTTGATTAGTTCACTACAATACTGTAATTAGTTATTTTTTGTTATTATTCAATTTTAAATATATTTAAAAAATTTGACGTTTCTAAATAAATAAGTTTTCTATTTTAAAATTTATTTAACTTTAAAAGAATATTAAATTTATATTAATTTCCATATAATCACGAAGTTTTTATTAAGAGATTGATAAAAAACAAAGGAATATCGTTATTTTTGATACTATAAATCTGATGCTACTGAGAACAAAGTGATAAAAAAAATTTAAAAAATAAGTGGTCCCTAGCGGGATCGAACCGCTGATCTTGGCGTTATTAGCACCACGCCTTAACCAACTGGGCCAAGGGACCGGAATGAATTGTTGTTCTCGAGAAAGATTACCATACATAAGTAATAACGTTATTTTAAAAAGATTACTTGTTTAGTTATGACCTTTTTGTTGATCAAGCAATGATCAGATAATAAATACGAGAATAAACGGATGACAAATACGAGAATAAACAGATGACAAATACAAGAATAGACAGATGACAAATACGAGACTTAAGAAAGAAGAAAGCGATCCTAGTATCATAAAGAAAACACAATTGTTATTAGGGTTACTAATGAGGAATAAAAGTGAACTTATATAAACAGATGATGAACTAATGAAATTAATTGATAAAGTTCAGGTTATATATATATTTTATACGTAAAAAGGTCAGAGTTCCAACTCCTGAGATTTATAAGTAGAACATAATACGATATGACTTTAGAAACATCTAATACTAATCCAAAAGAAGTTCAACACTTTTTTTAATATATTTCTGTTATAGTCCTATAAAATTTTATTGGAAAATGAAATTGATATCCTGGCAAAATTTTTAGTATGGCCAACTCCAATTTATCTTAAATTACCTATCAGGTGACCTATTAGTGCTATTTTAGGTTTATTATTTACTATATAAGTTTTTCCTTCACATAACAAATCCTTTAAATAAATGGGCTTTTTTATTACGTTGTTATATCATATATGATCGAAATATAGAATATTTATATTCAACTGTCAATCGCATAATGATCACTCGATAATTATCGAAGAAGAAAAACGTTGAAGTGTTCACACATGGTCATACATGAGGTGAAAATTTGTATATTAGACGTTCAGTTTAGTTGTATGTGTAGATTAGAATAATTTAGAAAATGTATAACTTTTATAGTATCAAATCAATTAATTAGAATATACTTTGAGTTTTATGAGGTTTTTTTAAAAGAACTGAAATTTTGAGTTTATATAAATTTATAAAGTTGAGTGTTAAAATAGAGATATGTTATAATGCATTATAGCTTTGGTAATTATTCCTTATCCCAACCCATCTTGATGGCTTCATCGTAAGTTGGGTAGTCTAAGTAACCCTTGTCACTCATTAAGTAGAAAGAGGGTCTATCGTATTTGTTTAATGGCAGACCCTTTTCTAATCTGGTGACTAAATCTGGGTTGGCAATCCAGAATCTTCCGTAAGCTAATAAAGTTCTACCATCAGCAACTAATTCCTTTGCTACTTCTGGATGTAAAGCCAGATTACCAGCTCTGATGACAATACCCTTCCAGATGGAGTAAACGAAATCGTTAGTACCATCTTCGTATACACCTTCACCTTCAGCTAAGAATGGGTTAGTAACACGTGGTTCAACCATATGAAGGAATGCTAAACGTTTACCAGCTTTGGCTCTCTTTTCTAACTCACCAATAATGTGAGCATATTGAGCAACAATTAATGGTTCAGCACCACCAGATACATTACCGAAATCATTGTATGGGGAGAATCTAATACCGACTTTGTCTTCACCAATGGCATCGACTAAAGCGTCTACAACTTCTAAAGAGAATCTAGATCTGTTTTCGATAGATCCACCGTATTCATCAGTTCTGTGGTTAGTTTTTGGATCTAAGAATTGGTTTAATAAGTAACCATTAGCACTGTGTATTTCAACACCATCGGCACC